>SKCR01051448.1:600000-779346 GCA_019454045.1 Zanthoxylum bungeanum | reverse complement strand
ATACAGGTATGTAATATAACAATGACCCTATGATAAACATACTCGTGAGATAAATCTCATGTTATCAAAACGATGCTATAATATAATTATGTTGATTTGATTTAGATTTGTGGTGTGTGCCATTTTAAAACTTATAAAAAATATTTTGTTTCTCAATCAAATATATATAAAATTGCATTAATTCAATCCCGGCAGCGGCAGCAATCAATGGCGAAATTATATGGACAGGTGGGGTTTTGATAGTAACAAGGTTGCTCATTTATTAATTTATCGGGTAATATCACATGCCGATGCTGTTGTTGCTACAAATATCACATGCATAGCATGCTGCATGAATTGACGAGTCGGTCCCTATCGAGTGTCGGCCAGCAAACTCTTTTTTCTATTATCATTTTTTTACTTAAAAGCTTTTCTATTAGGGTTTTGATCATGCACTCCCATTAGAGATGGGGAAAAAAAATCAGAACTTTGATTGAGATTTAAGATCATATAGATTTGAAATAATTTTTTGTGTCGATTTTAAAGAAAATGTTAGAATTTGTGAAATTTTTTTATCTTGAAATTCCTATTTTTATCTTTTAAAAAAATCCTAAATTCTGAGATGCGAGAAAAAAAGATTTGAAATGAATTTCATCTCAAATCCACAGTCTGGATGAAATCATAATTGCAAATTTCAACCCATCTTGATTAATTACCAATTCTACCCCTATTACTCATGGTAAATATTTATTAGAGTATGGAGTGTGAATCAAACCCATGTTTGAATTAAAATTGAGATACTGATGTAATAAATCAGATCGAATTGGAAAATGAAAAGATTTAGTCTCTGTTCGGTGTTGCGATTAGAAAAGTGTGATGAATAAATGGCGGTTCATAAACGGTGTTATGAAATTTTGATTTATGCTAAAAAATATTTTCGGTGCGTTTTTTTTTTTTCTATTTTGATGATGGGAAAAACTAACATTTTTAGCTTTTGCAAAACTCGTTTTTTGAAAAAAATCACGATTAGTAATCACAATTTCTCATCATTAATCAAACATTTAAAAACTGTATTTTGACTCAAACACGGTTTTGTCATCTCATCATAAGTCAAACCACAATATTAAAAGGACCCTTATACAAGTTATACATTTCGTCCCCGTTTTGTGGAAAATCGTTAGATATCGATATGTTAGATAAATGTGATTCGATTGGTGAAATAATCTCTCTACAAAAAAAACAAAAAACAAAAAACAAAAAACAAAACATTTTTTTCACCGCATAAAGAAAATATTTTGTTGCGAATGAACAAGATATTGAGGAATTGTCCATACGTAAAATCTTAATTATTGATACGGAAATTTTCCTCATAAAAGTGAATCTTTTGTTACAATTGAAACAAAAGCGATGAGAATTATTCAAGAATCGAAGTCGATTTGTTTTATAAAAAGAAGATATAATGGACTTCTATTAAATGGTTTCATAAAAATTAAAAATCCAGAACATTGAACTTGAAAAGGGACCGTTGAATTTGAAATTTTTATTATTGAACTTGAAATTAATTCATCTTTCTTGTTTAATGCTAGAATTTATCTTGTATCAAGTTTAATGATCATTATTTCAACTTTAATGTCCCGGTATAGTCGATACACCCTTTTTTATTATCATTTTACGAATGATCATTAGTATATAAAGAAACTAAACCTGTCATTATTATTTAATAAAAACTATTATTTTATAAATATTTAGTTCTAGATTAACATATTAGATTTTACCATATGAGAACCCCAAAAAAAAATAGTTCACTGCACGAGGTTAAGCACTATGGGCTCTAGAGAGAATTCAATATATATAGTCTTATCTTAACTTCTTTTTTTTTTGGACTAATAAACTATTTTCGCAATCAAACTTGTATATATAAATATAAGAACAATCATTGAAAGAGTGCTGAAGCCTGAAGAACACAAGAACTAGCCCCCTGTTCAATAAGCTCTCAATACATTTCCAAAGTTCCTGTTCTGTTTATGCCCTTTTGTTCTCTTGACTCTTGAGCTAAACCCAGAGAACATCCATTCGAAGGTAGTACTCATTGTACAAAGTTCCCGCTATAACTATAAGTAAGGTATGGGAAAAGACCTAATGTACACAGAGAACATCTATTTAAGAAATTTTAAATTAAACTGCAATAAATCGAAATGCTAATATCAGCTTTCTTTGCCATATGGGGCAAATGTGTATTTGTAATCATCTCCATCTGCAAAGCCAACACCAGGATCCCTTCCCTCATTAATCAAACTCCTAACTTGTTCAATTCTCTCAAGAATGCCTTTAACAGCTAAATCAAATCCATCTTCCAAGGTCTCCAATTTAGAACTTGGATCAGTATAAATTACACTTGGAATCTGCCTTATAACTTGTTCTCTCAACCCAGACACTCTATCTCCTGAAATTCCAAGTAATGTCTCGTTGACATTAACTTTCCAATCTTTAACATCCCTCACTGGTATATACAAAGAATATGAACTATAATTCTTCGGTAAATGCCACAAATATTGTGCGTAAGCAGTACCTGGATGGAAAAAAACTGGAATGCAACCAGCCAAAATCGTGTCAAAAATTGATCTTCTAGTGTATGAATCCCCTGGAGGCTGCAAACAGAACACAGAGTTTTGAAACACCTTCATTACATTAACTGGATTATCGCAATTAGTAGCACCATAGTTACAATCTATCAATTTGCATAAACTCCCTGAAGCTAGACATTGGTCTATAATTTTGCCGCGGATAGAGAATTTAAGATCAGGCCTTGGAGCTCCAGCAAAAGAGAACAAGTACTGCCGCTTTCGCCACCTCATTCTGTCTTGCCATTCAAATATTTCACTTTCTTTTGAAGGATGGAAGCATGTTGGATATGGTATGGCAAAATCATTGTTCCAAGAACTTGCCTCTATTGACAACATCGACATGTTTTTCGATTCAGGCAAAAATCTAAGCTTGCTACCCCAATCAGATTCATTATCTGTTTGTCTCCTAAAATCCCAAGAAATTCTTCCAGCAACTAAGAAATGATCTCTTCCCCACATTTTTTTCCACTCGGGTTTTTCAGCTAACCATTTCACAAGATCAACAGCAGATGAATCTCTCACTGATGTGCTAACCTCACCCCAAAGATAGCGACCAATATCAAGACCAACATAAAATGGCACATAAATTGCTGAAGCAAGTGAGGAATCATTAGTCAAACATTTGTAATTCTTCATCTTATTATGAAATACGACCTCTAACAAGAACTGATTGGTCAAGAACCAACTGTGATTCAACAAAACCATTTCATGATTTTCAATTCCAGGACCAAAACCAAAGTTAACCAAGTAAGGACACATGTTTTTCTCAGTACCTGGAGTGAGCAAATGGCAATTTTGGAGTAAATCTTCATTGAACCGCCTTGGAAGTTGATGAATATAGATATACCGACCCAAACAAGAATCTAATTCAGTTTGATTCACGACAACAACAAGTGGGTTGTGGAGCAATGGGGAAATTGAATCACTTGAAACATTAGTGCTGAAATGATGAGATTTTGAACTTTGTGGGATAATAGCATCAGCATAGTTGCTGACTAACACTGTGTTGTCTCCATTGTGGGTACCAGTTAAAGCTGAATAATCAAAGCAAAGAAACACAAAGCATATAACAAAGGAGATGAGAATTGCAAACCAAAGTTGTTGATTACAGTACATAACTCCGGCCACTGGTTTTGGTTTTAGTTTCTCCATATGCTAATCTTGTTCAGTCGGCAAGCAAAAGAGAACTGGAATCTCGTGAAATGTGAATAGTGATTTAGGAGCTTGCTTTCTTGTTCTTTTCCTTGAGTCTCCGCAAATTATTGCCAGTAAAATGAGTTGCTGAGCCTGACGGCACAGACAGGAAAATTAACTACACTAACAGCTTTAATGAAACGTCCGTTACTTTGTTGGAAAATTAAAGCCTTAAAAAAAAAAAAAAAAAAAAAAAAGCAGGCAAGGTGGGACACTCATTAATGTAATATATATACTTCTTTCGGTGAACCAAGATACCTTCAATTTCTTTTCATGTAGTTGATTACTTGAAATATAAAACCTTTTTTTTTGAAATGGAATTCATTCGAGAAGAGATAATATAAAATTCCAAATCACATAAAATTTGCTTGATAAAGAAATTCTAATAAAATTATGTGCGATCGCGTTACAGACTTTAGGTCTAAACTGAACCGAAATATGGTTCAAACTAACAACCGTTTCTTGGATGTCATTAACCACCCAAACAATTTCTTTGGCATTATGTAATTTTCCAAATACCAAGTTAACCATATTTAAGGCATCTGACTCAATGACGATTGGCAAAGTATTAGCCTCTACTGCAACGTTAATACATAACAGTATAGCTTCAACTTCCACTTGATACATTTTTCATATTATTGAATTTGAAACATGTTATGTAGGACACTTTCTTATAGCAATATTTACCCACACTTTGTGTTGTAAGGGTTGCAAGTAAATCTACACTAGGATACAATAAAAAAAACTTAAAGATGCAATACAACACTTGTTGAATCTCTACTTGAGAACTATGATATGAAAAATGTTATTTTTTGAGTCATTTTCATGCTTATATTTACAGGCAACCTATATTTGATTCCAAAAGACATATGTTTTAGTCATATTTTTCTAAAACATGGCACGTCAATTACTTATTATTGGAGCGCCAATATGCACGGGCTTCATATTGGCGTGCCAATAGTTACATATTGGTGCGCCAATATAAGTCCGAGAGTCATTTTCTATCAGCGTCTCATTGGCGCGCCAATGAGTAACTATTTTCGCTACAATATAAGTTAGAATGCAACTTTATGTCTCTACCTCTTAATGTCGAGCTAATGATTACCCATTGTCGTGACAATGTAAGGCATCATATCTTTTTCATTCCAGAACATACGAAATCAGTTATTTCAATTAACTTTGCCTTTGAATTTTATTTTTTTATTTCGGAGGCATTGCCCCCGAGCCCCCATAGGGGGTGCTGGCCCTTCGACCCACCGTGACCTTTCCAGAAAGGTCGAACACCGTGACCTGATCAGGCATGTTGATCCCCGATGCGTCAGCATACAGCAATAACCGAACCAACATGTCATATCATATAACACCTTACATTGATAGATTAACCATCTCTTATTGAATCTAATTCATCAACAATCTCTCACTTGGTTAATTTATCAATCTAGAAATCAATATATGTTATAATGCATAAATAAATGTGCTTTTCAACTTGAACCTTTAGCTAGAACTAATACTTCAAAGCATTAACAAAATTTAGGTTAATTATAACATTGAACTTAGATTTTAAGTATCAACATCGGAAGATACAATTCACACACAACAATAATTGATTTTCAAAAGTTCTCATAAATCAATCAGCATTTTTTATGGCATTGTGTTACATCCTTTCAGCGAAACATTTATAAAGATCAACCTTATACACTTTGTTAGAAGCGACATCACTTCTCATGTTCATATAGTTGGAGTTCTTTTCACATTCTTAACTCCATTAAGAGTATAACCCATCCTCTTTTATATAGTTACTAAATATTTCCTTTAGTAACTCAGTCGCTGATCTATAACTTGTTATTACCCATTAACTTAAGGTCTATTGGCATAATAGAGTTAAATTGGATTCCCGTCATAGGCGACTAATTAAGGAAAGGTTTTCAAACCCATCCTCATTGATGTAGTTTTGATTAAATCTCTAGAGAGTGATTTAGTTAGTGGGTCTGCAAGATTGTTACAAGATCTCACATAAGTCACAGTAACTACACCATCTGATAATAATTGTCGTACATACTCAAGTCTCAAGCTTATATGTCTAGATTTTCCATTGTAGATCTTACTCAATGCTTTAGACACAGTAGATTCATTATCACAATACAAAGAAATATACGACATTGGTCGTGGCTATAAATTTATATCTAGTAATAAATTTCTCAGCCACTCTACTTCTTTATCTGCTGCTGCCAAATCAAAAAACTCTGACTTCATAGTATAGTTAGTTATGCATGTCTGTTTCTTGGAGGCCCAATAAACAGCTCTTTCAGCCAATGTAAATATCAATCCTGAAGTTGACTTATTATCACTTGCACTAGTAATCCAACTAGCATCAGGGTATCCTTCTAGGATAGTTGGAATCTTATCATAGAACAATCACAATGTTTTTATTCTTTTAAGGTATCCAAGAACCCTAGCAATAGCCTTCATGTGTTCAACAATTAGATTATTCGTATATCTTAAGAGCTTACATAGTGCAAATGAAATATATGGTTTAGTGCAATATATAACATACATCAAGCTTTCTATTACACTAGTATATTCCAATTGAGCTACTACTCTCCCTGAATTTTCAGTGAACTTACATGAAACATCATATGAAGTATTTGCTTCCTTTTTAACCAAGTTATTAAATTTGCTAATCATTTTGTCCATATAATGTGATTGACACAAAATAAAACCCTACTATATTTTATAATTTTGATACCCAAAATAGTATCTACCTCATTTAGATATTTCATTTTAAACTTTGAGGAAAGATACTTCTCAATTGTATCAATTCCTATCATATTGATACTTATGATAAGCATGTCATCGACATATAAACACAATATGACTGAAAATTCCTTTGTGAATTTGGTATATACACACCTATCAGCACCATATGTTGAAAGCCATTTTGAAGAATAACTTCATCAAATGTCATTGTTTAGATGTTTGGTTTAAGCCATAAAATAACTGCTTAAGCACACAAACTTTCTTGTCATATTTAGGAAATACAAAACCTTATGGTTGCTCAATGCACACTTCCTTATCAAGATCTCTATTTTAAAATTACAGTCTTAACATTCATTTAATGCACATATAAATTATATATGGAAGCTATAGTTAGCAATAATCTTATAAAAGATATTCTAGCTGTTGGGGGGTTGTGGAACCCCAGGGTCGGATCAGTGTCCCGCACAGCGAAAATGGGTCTAACCCAAAGTATTAGGTATGACTATAATTTTAAAGTATTTAATAAAATAATATATTCCATTACGAGTGTATAGAAAAAAATCAGGGCTGAATCCGAGTCTGGAAGCTCAAGAACGAGCAAAAAATAAATTTTAGTGCGCGACAAGTGCGTATTATCGCTACAGTGCGCATGCACGCGCGCACTGTGCATGCTGGGCACGCAAATTTTTTTTAAAAAAAATGCTTGTTCCTTCCTTCAGCTATCTGGAAACAGAGAGCTGAAGGGAATGAGTTTTTCTACCTTAAAACCTTTCAACATTCCCTAAACACTCTCAAAACACCCAAAATTAATTTTAACATCAACACATATTATAGAATAAAAATTATATTTTTCAAAATATCAAATATTTGTACAAAAAATAAATTTATTTGAAATACGCACTTGCGTAAATTTTGAATCCAAAACACAATCTAAATTAGAATCCCACAATAAAGTGACCCGTGAACAATTATAGGTCACCCAAAGGTGGTCAAGTGATTCTAGAATGGTAGCCATATCTCTAAGCTTTCATATAGAGTTCAAACTCTAATTTTATGTCTATGTTTGACATAAACATTTTGACCCAATTACAAGCATATTGTTTTTATACTTACAAAGCATTCTAACATAATTAATTAGTCTAATTTAAATATCAATATATGTTATTATGTATCTAATACATAATTCATCATTATATGTCTCACTAATGAAATATATAGCTTTTGGAGAAGATCAAACTTACCTAGCAAGGTTGATTCAAAGATCCAATCTACTTCTCATTGTTGAAATGTTGTGGAGAAAATCCAAAGTTAGCAAGCTTGACTCCAAGATCCAATCTTTATTCAAATGCTAGCAAGCATTACTACAAGATTCAATCTTTATTTCTCCTAATTGAAATGTTGTAGAGATTTCACAAAGTTTCTCTAAACACTTCTCAAACTTTGGCTAAGTTCTCTAATTATTGCTTGTATTTAGATTTCTCAAGCTTAATTAAAATCTTCCTAAAGCTTGCTATTTGTAGCAAAACTTAGATAATTTTTAATTGATAAAAGTTGTAATAAATTTTAGTTGGGCTCAATCTAATTTGTCCAAATATGTATAATTAAGTGTGACTAATCTCCATTGTCTACCACTTTGATTTAATCCAATTAAATCAAGCCAAAACCACATATTATTACATACTTACAATTACCATAATATCCTCAAATGGTAGAGATAATTATGATTTTACATTTAAGCCCTTGTGTAATTATTGAATTAATCCAATTAGGTCAAAGTAAATAATCAATGTTATCCAATAACACTTGATTATCTTAGTTGATAATTATAATATCGAATATTATCTTTTATCAAAATTAATCAGCTACCTAAGTGCTCAATGAGTACACTTCATATTGGGACTCTCTAAGTTCAGACATGTTCGTCATATAAGCCTAGCTAATATGTACGCAATTTGGCCACCTCCGAATTCGTGAAGAACACGAATGACCTTTCTGAAATATAAGTCGAGGTCATTACATATGTTTAATAATCCCTCCGTCGTAGGCTATCCGAGTTGTGCTTGGGAAACATATAATACACTGTTAAGTTTTCGAGGCGCACATCTCATGTCGACATGTCCACGATTCTTCATAACTGATGTGATCCACCCTATGTGATCGAATTTGGCCAAAACTTTAAGAATCGTGACTTTACTCACATTGATACTTAAACCCCTTATGGTACACATACGGGCTGACATATCCTATCTTGCTTCACACTTGATTACTAAGTGCATTGGTCCACACCCAACAAACATCTAGAGGCCAGACCATGAAAGGTTTCTGACATAGATGACATCAAAGTGTGGAGGATATCACACAAAATCAACTCTATCCTATAGTCAAAAGATTACATATGCTACTCGACTCGAGGAGATTCTTATTGACGGTGGTGTGTACTTCCAACTATTAGGAATCACTTGTGAGTTATTCAGTATTCGATACAACCAATACCCACACGTCTATACGAGTTTCCAAAACTCTTGGTACATCGGGTTAAACCATTGGAACTCCAATTCCAATATACGACATGTGCTAGTCTTCTAGGTTATAGGAATTCGACCGTATTCCAAAACCAATGACTAGAAATATATATACTCCAAGAATAATTTACAATTGTAATATTTATCCCAATGTCGGACCACCTAGTGTCCAGTATTACTACAAGACTATTCTAAGGCCGATGTCATTCTCAGCATATCTATACATCAATCTAATACGCACAATGACGATACCACTAATAAGATATGAAATGAAAATTTAGTTATTTTATTAATAAATAATAAAATATATAATACATTATTCGGATTGGCACTCCAAGCACCAACTCCAACAAACTCACATTTGCTTAGTGCCAATCTAGATAGTACCACAGTCTCATCTCTTCAACATGTTTATCAAATAACTTAGGAGGTAAGGCCTTTGTAAGCGGGTCTGTTATGTTGTCTAGTTCTTGAACCTTCAAGACCTTTATGTCTTTTCTTTCAATTATCTCTATAATTACGTAATATTTCCTTTCCACGTGTTTAGACTTGGAATGCACTCTCGGCTCCTTAGCCCGCGCAATGGCTCCAATATTATCACAGTATAATGGGATCGAATTCGCAATACTAGGCACAACACCAAGTTCTGTGATAAAATTTCTAATCCATATATCTTCTTTAGCAGCTTCTGAAGTTGCTATAAATTTCGCTTCAGTGGTGGAATCGGCTGTAGAGCCTTACTTTGAACATCGCTAACTAATCGCACCATCGTTAAGGGTAAATATGTAACCCGATGTAGATTTTCTATCATCTGGATCTCCTTGGAAGTCGGAGTCTGTATAACCCTTAACTTGTAGCTCATCTTCTCCATATATCATAAAATTTTCCCTAGTACCTTTAAGATATTTCAGGATAAGTTTCACGGCTGTCCAATGATCATTACTTGGATCAGAATGATATCGGCTAGTCACACTGATGCCGAAACTAATGGCAGGTCTTGTACATAGTATATCATACATTATGCTTCCTATACAAGAAGCATATGACAAGTTAGAAATTTTAACTCTCTCTTCCTCACTTTGAGGTGTCATTTTCTTCGAAAGATGTATGTCATATTGGAAAGGTATATTTACTTCCTTACAGTTGGTAAAATTGTACATTTCTAACATCTTATCTATATATGTCGATTGTGATAACCCTATAAGCTTCCTAACTCTATCCCGATAGAGCTTTATACCTAGCATATAGGAAGCTTTGATCGGTGAAATCACACATGTAATGCAAGCGCACGTATCGCTCAAGTAGTATAAAAATATCGATCACACGAGCACTTAATTTCTACTGTTATTATTAGTTATTGATGCTATTTATTTACAGGTATCTAATTAAAGAGAGAAGGGAATGATTGCTTGATTGGTTGGCTGAATGTGGATTTTCTAAATAAATAATAAATAAAGACACAAAAGAAAATACTAAGGAAAATAAACAAAAGATAAAAACATCTAGGGTTGTGGTTCCACACAATATTATTCTAATGATGAATTGATTCTCTTATATATGTGTAATAGATGAGTATGCTAACCTGGAACACGAAAATATGCAAAAAAAAAACTATGTCGATGATCAGATGCAAACACCCAAATAACCCAATTAATCATATGTCTATGTTAACCAAGTTATCTGAATTCGTTAAGTTCAAGTTCCAATTATGGCTACCCCCGCTCGACAAGTATATGTCTATCTTGGAAGGAAATCTTTTAAGGGTTATCTATCCTTAAGGGAGATCGTGAGCTATTGAATCTAAGACTGAAACCTAAAATCATTTTTCCAAGTCCATTTTAAGTTTACCACATCGATCTTATTGGTGATCAGGCAACAAAAAGCATTAAGCTTAAGATTCAATAAACAAACTAAAATATTACCCATAATATAATTAAATCAATTATTAAGATCGGGAATAATGTGTTTCATCACTTCTTATTAAGACCGGGAATAATGTGTTTCATCACTTCCCTAGAATAAAAATAAAGTGATGGGGTTAGGGGATCCACATTTAATATTTCAAACCTAGGAATCTCACTTATTATAATATAGAATTTGTCAGTATTATCCAATTAAATCCAACCAGTTATAAAAGCAGTGTTATTATTTGTCCATAAACCAGCCATATAGGCGGTAATCATCTGTCACCTAAAGACCGACCATATAGGCGGTGTCACATTATGTCAAATAAATAAAACCAGTCATTAAGGCGGTATCAACTTTAATCCATATTATTAGATTACAATTTCCATATTATAAATTAAGGGAGATTAACCTAGATTATCATGTTAAAGGTTTCACCCTTCCCCCAGCGGAAATTAATTACTAAACATAAAAGAAAGATAAACAAACAACTATTATTATAACTAGAAATAAAAGTACATAATTAAAAATATAAAAATGTAAACAAACAAGATACTGTCCTTAGATCCTTATACAGAACCTAAAGGAAAGTATGAAAAATATAAATAAAATCGAATTCAATTTATAGGAAAAAAATCTGGACCGGTGTCGCGACGCGTATGATGGTCTGCGTCGCGACTCGTTGATGTGTAAATGTGTACTTATGAGATCCTAACACGTGTCCACGGAGCACCGCGCGTCACGACACGCAGGTGCTCTACGTCGTGATGCGTACACAGTAAATTTCGGCATGCTCATAATAGAGAAGCGTCGCGACGCTAAGAGAAATGCGCGTCGCATTGCATTTCCATTTTGGCCATTTTTTGTAAGTTTTTCGTCGTTTCAGCCCCGATTTGATTTAATTGAGTCCTAAATCTTTATTTATCTGCAAAACACATCAAAACACATCAAAACGTTCATCAAACCCGAGAAACCATACAAAATATTAGGTCAAAGGGGCGGTAAAATGTGATATATTTTCCACTCATCACACCTCAAAACCTAACATTTTGCTAGTCCTCAAGCAAAACAAACAGAAAATGAAATAAAAAACAGGAACTAAATTAAACTAAGCCACTTTCGTAGGGATCACAGTTGCATTTAACATATGCAACAAGCCTTTAAACCCCTAGATGTCCCTAGTGGATGAGTTGTAGTCTCGTGAGGGTTTACAGCTACGGTACCCACAAACGTCAATCATGCACATGCAACCACACATAAAGACAAAAGAAAGAAAGAAAGAAATAAAATAAACGAAAATGAAAACTATATATGCAATGTCCTCAGAGAATGTCCAACATCAAAGTTACATGAACCTTCAAAATGCATACTACAACTAAAATCCTTTCCTTTGAACAAAATATCTAAATCAGACTCTGAGTATGTGTGTGAAAACATCTTCAATTCTAAGTTATCAACTAGGTGATTTCGTCTCAATTCTCAGAAGTTAATGGGTCAAACCAACCTGACTATCTAAAATTGTCCTGTCTAGTACAATCTGCGCAAAGTGAGGTATGTGATTTTTTTTTGCAACATCTTTAATCCATGTAACGAGCTTTGGGCCAGTAACTCCCAAGCCAGTTGGCTTTTGGGAACTAGGTGTTAAGACACCCCTACAGACTTAATTACTCGGATCTCGGATGTTTAAAGGTTCTACCGTTTGACGTGAACAATCACTGCTTACTGAGGCAAGACGCCCGGTTACTAAGTAGAAACTTTATTAATTAACTAACTCCAGCTTTCCCATTTGACATGAACAGTCACTGCTTACTGGGGCAAGATGTCCGGTTGTAGGCACTGCATTTTTGCATATAAGTCCATATGATGAGTCTCATTTGGAGACACACCTTTTAAGTCACGGAAGTCGCGGGAAACGGACGTCAGAAGGGGAAATTCAGAATAAGTATGTCATCAGATTCATTTCATAAGTTCATTGTTTTCATTCGTGCTGCATTCGTGACCACGTTCGAACGTCAGGCAGATTGCGGACGTTCGTGTAGCGTTCGAATCGGCATTCAAACGGTGTCGGTATTTCTGGTTTTGCTGCTAGCCTCACACCCAAGCCCAATTAGCCCACCAAAGCCCATAAAACACATCCCAATTAATTAAATACATATTTAACACATGGTGAAATTAAAGCAAATCTAAAAATCACATACCAAATATAAAATAATCACCTAGTAAAATAAAAAATCCACTTACCTAAACAAAATAAATCACATCCCAATTTAGCCAAATCTTGTCTCCAATCAATCTTTTATTTTCCTTGTATAACATTAAAAAATATCTCACCTTTATTGCATGATCTCTCATTCCTTCTCCAACAAGATTTAACCCTAGCCTTTGCCTATAAAAAGAAGCCTCCACCACACATCCAAAGGGCTAGCACATTCATACAAACCACAGAAAAATTCTGCAAAGTAAAAAAAAAAAACTCCTAGCATTCACACATAACAAAAGCTATAAGCAATAAAGAATTCTCTCCTCCTCTCTCACTCTCAATAACCGAAAATCACAAACCAAAGAACCCCCATTGCCGTGACCAAAACGCATCCCGAGCATCCCCTTTACCTCACCAAAACAGCCCATTTACCTCACCGAAACAGTCCCCAAACCACACCATAACACCACCGAAAATCACACCCAAACAGCAGCCCAAATACACCAAGAACTGTAGCCTAAATACAGCAAACAATGACCAAAAATCAGCAGTAAGATAGCAGCAAAACAGCAGGAAACGGAGCGAAAACGGTAGCTTGAACAGCGAAACAGCGAGAGAAAATGTTGAACCAGTGAACCGGAGGAGTTGCGGAGCATCCACCTGTGGACAACAGAACCTGGGCGACGCTTTTCTGTCCTAGGCTCGCGGCCTAGTTGGGAGTACGGAGTAGCCACGGGGGACTAAACCGGAGAGTAATGGAGTCGCCACCCGGTGTGAACCGGGAAAATGAGATTTAAGGCCGCACTCACCCCTCGTAAGGGAAGACCTCAAACCGTTGGGTTCGGAATGGTCCCTTACTTATGTCACTTGTAATAAAAGGATTTATGTAATAATTTAACCAGGCTTAAATAACATTTATTTCCAAAAATATCATGCTTCTAAATTCATATGCATACATCAACAAGTTCATCACAACATACAACATCACATGGCAATCTCATGAACATATTTCAATCCTATGATATGGAAAACTAAGAACAACATAATCATGCTTGAGTACCATCTCATGAACCTATTAACCAAATAACATGCTAACAGCCTAATCATGCTTGAATACAATCCCAAGAACACATAGAATGGATAAATGCAGGAATACAAATAATACGGTTGGCTATATAACACAAGAAAGATCAACCAAAAGGCAATTATGCATGAATATGATAAGACGGACTCAGTTCAGTGTGTGCGCGTTCGTGTAGTGTTCGTAAACGCGTTCGAACGGTAAACAGAAGGTTCGCGTTCGTATGGCGTTTGATAACTCGTTCGAACGGAAATGAAACAGAATGCTCGCATTCGTATGGCGTTTGATAACGCGTTCGAACGGAAATGAAACAGAATGCTCGCGTTCGTATGGCGTTTGATAACGCGTTCGAACGGAAATTAAACAGAATGCTCGCGTTCGTATGGCGTTTGATAACGCGTTCGAACGGAAATGAAACAGAATGCTCACGTTCGTATGGCGTTCGTAAACGCGTTCGAACGGAAATGAGACCTGATGCATGATAAGGCAAAAACGCATGCGCGTTCGAGTTGCGTTCGTAAACGCGTTCGAACGGGAACAGACCTGATGCATGAAATGAGACGCAATACATAAACAACAAAATAAGGGGCGCGGCGAAGTACTGCCGTAAAGGTGGCCTTTTGGGGCTCTTGATCTCTCAAAGAGAGGACCTTTAGACCAACATACTAAGCCCATGCGCGTCACATCACATCATGCATACAAACATAAAGACAATCATATTATTCTAAGTATGTCCGATTGAACGTGTCTTGCATCCAACCGAACACACGTCAACCGGCGCGGCAAAGCATCGTGGTAAAGGGCTTAAACCCCACCCCATAGGGGATCTTTCATTCCACTTACTAAGCCCATGCGCTCGATTGAGTCATGCATAAATAAGCAACATGCAAAATTTAAGTGACGAAAAATAAATAAATAAAAGCAACACAAAACAAGAGAAGGTGCCGTTTACTCAAGTGGTACGTGGAGTTGTATCCCAAGTACAGACCGCACTACCGTCCATTCGGATTCGGCTACGGAATTTACGTCTGGGTTTCCATCCTATATACCACAAGAGACGACACTCTTCCATTTCATTCAAGCCACAATATGCATCCATAAACGACTCTCACGCGAATAAAATTCAATAATAATAAAAAAATGAATATAAACTAATGAAAAGGTACCCTCAGGTCTAACCTTTTAAATCACCTCTCGGATGTACGGTACACGATCGTCGGAAGGGTGGATGCTCCGCAACTCTCCTGGTTCACTGGTTCACTGTTCTCGTTCATTGTCTTACTGTTTTGAGTCGTCGTTCTCCGTCTTTTGCTATTGTTTCCTTGTTTGGGGTTTGCTGCCGTTTCCTCTTTATCTTTTGCTTACTGTTTTTTTGGGTGTCTTCTTCCTGTAATTTTCTTGTGTGTTGTGTATGAGCTAGGGACTATGGACTAGGGACTAGGGTTGAGAAGGTTGGTGAAAGGTTCTTTTTATAGGCAAAAGGGTTGGGCTTGACAAGGAAAGGGATTTGGCTAATTAAAGAGGGATTTGATTTGGTTTGGTTAAGGGAAGTCAAAGATTGAGGGGGGGGGGGGACAAATCTTGGCTAGATAGGGAAGGTTGAATATTTGATTGGCTTGATTTAGGAATACAATATTTTAAGTTAGGAATAATATATTGGTTGATTGATTTTAACTTGGTATGATTATATTTTGATTTAGTATGTGATTTGTTTAATTTAGGCATGATTTTAGTTTAAGTTGGTAATTGTTTATTATGTTTGGTATATGTTTTATTTAATTATTTAATTAATTTAATTATTATCTTATTTAGTTAATGTTTTAATTAATATTTATTTATTTAAATTGGGATGTGCTTTATGGGCTTTGGGGGGCTAATTGGGCTGGATGTGAGGCTAGCAGCAAAACCAGAATTACCGACATCGTTCGAACGCTTACTCGAACGCGGCACAAACGCCCGCAATCTGTTTGACGTTCGAACGTAAACACGAACGCAACACAACGAAAACAGTGAACCTTGTTTATTCTGAATTTCCCCTTCCGATGTCCGTTTCCCGTGACCTCCGTGACTTAAAAGGTAGTGTCTCCAAAATGAGACTCATCATAGGGACTTATGTGTAAAAATGCAGTGCCTACAGTCGCCCCCACTTTGATGGGACTTGTGTAATGTGCAACAGTGACAATCCTATCAAAGTTTATGCAATGCATTTTCACTTACCTGGCTCGCCAGCTGCCACTTGACTTACCACGTGTGAGTTGATTTAGGTGGTGAGGTGCTGCGACCCCTAGTTCATTCCCGAACCGTGTTGTGATGTGGTCCATTCCCGAACTGTTGCCGTAAGGTGGTTCATTCCCGAACCGTTACTGTGAGATGGTTCATTCCCGAACCGTGCTTCTATTCTTGGAGTGTCATTCCCGGCTTGTTCATTCTTGAACTGTCCATTCCCGGACCATATCTCCGTTCTCGGAGTGTCATTTCCGACTTGTTCATTCTTGAACTCTGCTCCATTCTTGGATTGCCATTCTCGGCTTGTTCATTCTTGAACTACCCATTCCTGGACTATATCTCCATTCTCAGAGTGCCATTCTCGGCAGAACTGATCTGATGTAATATGGGTCTCGCCCCCAGAATGCCATACCCGGCAATGCTGATACTGATGTAATGTGGGCCTCGACCCTGGGACTCATTCCCAAACTGTGTTTGATGTGGGCCTCGACCCTGGGACTCATCCCCAAAACTGATGTTGAAGTGGGCCTCGACCCTGACTGACGCTGATGTGGGCCTCGACCCTCGGGATTCATCCCACTGATACTGATATGGGCCTCGGCCCTCGGGATTCATCCCCAAAACTGATAGTGATGTGGGCCTCAACCCTCTGCGATTCATTCTCGAAAACTGCTGATATTGTACTGTTACTGCTTCTGGTTGGCTTGTATTTGACGCTTTCTCTTTTTCTCCTTTGAAACCTGTTATTACAAAACAGAACAAACACAAAAAGGATGCGAATATGTTACGTGTATGCATGCATGCATGTTCCTATCCCGTCGGGTTAAGGTCTTCCATCAATCCTCTGGTGACTGCTTAGTCTTCTTTTCCTCAGGCAAAACCATGCTTCAATCTGTCTATGTTGATCGGCTCGGTGAACTAATTCCCTTCCAAGTCTGATAGTTTCACTGCCTCTATTTCCCAATTTCTGAATGTCTATCTTATCTTTTCTGTTTGCTTATTTCGAAGGTTCCCCGTGTTCATCACTGGATTCCATAGTACCAAGGTTGAATACTTTTCTCAAATATACTCATATTGCAGAAGAGCTTCAGCGAAATGAACGTCTTTATTATTGTTGAGGAAAAGAGTTCGAAAAAGTAACAAAATCAATGCCATTAAAAACTGGATCAAATAGACTAGGAGAAACATCTCCATCATCCGCAGCACTGCCTTCTTCCTCGGCCTATGGTTCTTCACTGTCATCCATGTGAGAAGCTTGGTGGTTGAGGGTTTCTTTTCATGGGTTGGGTATTTTATGGGAATCTATGAGATCTTGAATTTCATGCCTGAGGCGGGTGCAGTTGTCGGTGTCATGGCCATGTAGCTGGTGGAAGTGACAATAAAGGTTCACATTTATGTGTGGGTGTGGGGGGTGCGGAAGTGGTTGCCTTCTAAGGGTTTCAAGATTCCTTGTCCCTGTAACTTTTCAAATACCTTCGACAAAGGTCTACCAAGGTCGGAGAATTGCCGGTTCCTGATGGCCGCAACCTCGACAGTAGCGGGCTTAGTCTCAGAATACCCCCCAAGAGTCCGCCTATTCTGGCCATAGGACTTTCTGTTTTCAGCCTCTTCTCTTCCTCAATATCCATGACAGTTTCCCTCAACTGTCGAAAATCAGAAATCATTGAAGTCATCCTCCTCAGCTTACTATAAATAGAGGACTTGGTGCCCTTGATGATCATTTTGATTTGGTCCTTCTCAGAGGGCCGAGTCTGCATTTTCAGGAGTTGGCTTCTCCAGCGGTCCACATACTCCTTGAAGCTTTCTTCCGGCTTCTGCTTAGTGTTCTCCAAATCACGGAGTGACAAGTCAATTTCCAGTCTGTAACATACTGCTTCAGAAAAGCATCAGCTAGTTCCTTCCAATCTTCCTTAACCTTCTTCTCAAGGCTATGATACCAAACCACAGGTGCCCCTTCGAGTGACATCCCAAACACTTTTTGGACTTGGCGCTGTGATAGGCCCATTGAACTCATGACTGAGACATATTGCTGCAGATGGACTCTCGGGTCTCCATTCCCATTAAACTTGGTCATGTCGGGCATTCTGAACTGAGCAGGCAACTGTTCCTCAAAGGTCATCGCCTCATAGTCTAGTAAGTCTTCATCCTTACCCTCATCTTACGGGTAACAGACTCTACCTGGTCACGGAGTTTCTGCAATTCTGTCTGAGACCCAACTGTTGTCCCAGTGGCATAATCAGCCATATCATCATCAAAAGCGGGGATGTCATCCCCCAACCCATTCGGGGTCTCCTCACGTCTTGCATTCTCAGAGTTTCCCCCAGCACGGGGCACAACCATATTTGTCATGGCAGTAGTCAGGGCTTGCAACTGTTCGGTAATCTTGGCTAAACCGCTTTCCAACTGATCTATCCGGGATACCTCATTACGGATTACTCATCTGTTCTCTGTATCTTTGGTGAGTCTTCCCTCTTCCCTAACCCAACGGGAGTCTATGATGGCTTTTAAATCACAAGGGTTAGCATGATGTATGTATGCATGGGGTGCATGAGATGCATGTAACATAATAATATACTAAATCAATTAAAATTTTCACACAAAATCGGCCTGTTATCATTTTAGAAGCTTTCGGGCTAATTGTCATAGGAGTGAACTCATCCCAGTTTAAATGGCCCAACAAGTTCACGTCTCATGGCAAGGAGCCCAACTAAATCCAAATGGTAACATTCCGAACACAAGCACAAGGTGGCTCATCAACACTTAGAAGTCTTCGGCCCAATTGTCATAAAATACGTTCTTGTCCCAGTTTAAATGGCCCAACAAGCCCATATCTTATGACAAATAGTCCAAATGAATCCAAACGATGATGTTCCCAAACACAAGCATAAAAGAGAGATAATGCAAACATACATAACAATTTTTACATAATGGCCCATCAATATTTCAGAAGCTTTGGGCCTAATAGTCATACGGTACGAACTTGCCCCAGTTTAAATGGCCCAACAAGCCCGCATTTCTGACAATAGTCCAACTGCATCCGAATGAGGATGGTCCACAAGCACATACTCAAGGAAATAATTGTTACTTTAGCCATACAAACCGGTCTAGGGTGGGTTAGCAAGAGTATAGACAAAGGCTCTCACCGGCGAAGGATGGCCCACAACTAGGTCTCCCCACTCAAGGGTTCGAGCAACCAAGTGAGCGCACCCTTTTTTATACACTAAGGTACGTGCCAATGAGCTATGGTGTGTGACGGAATGTCAAATGGATTTCCCGTTGTAGATTCCCCAGAGGGAAGGTGGAGCGAGGCTCACTTAAATACCCAAGCCTCTTAGGCTCTTATCGCTTGGTGTCAGGAATAAACAACGAGTCCTCCAAATTAGTCCATCACAATAGGCTACGAGTAGATGGCTATCTAGGTGCCTCACACACAGCTTTTCCTTCTAGAAAGGTAGTGAATGAAGGAAGACACCAAACCATTACCTAGCCTCAAAATGC
Source organism: Zanthoxylum bungeanum (assembly GCA_019454045.1). Lineage (NCBI taxonomy): Eukaryota > Viridiplantae > Streptophyta > Magnoliopsida > Sapindales > Rutaceae > Zanthoxylum > Zanthoxylum bungeanum. Next base: position 759,360 of record SKCR01051448.1, on the reverse strand, counting down.
CTTTGATTAACCCTCACTTTATCCACTATAGACACTGTCAATTAAAACATAAATCCAAACATCACAAGACAATATTTCGGGGCCGATTCTCTATCCCCAGTGGAGTCGCCAGATTGTGGACAACAGAACCTGGGCGACGCTTTTCTGTCCTAGGCTCGCGGCCTAGTTGGGAGTACGGAGTAGCCACGGGGGACTAAACCGGAGAGTAATGGAGTCGCCACCCGGTGTGAACCGGGAAAATGAGATTTAAGGCCGCACTCACCCCTCGCAAAGGAAGACCTCAAACCGTTGGGTTCGGAATGGTCCCTAACTTATGTCACTTGTAATAAAAGGATTTATGTAATAATTTAACCAGGCTTAAATAACATTTATTTCCAAAAATATCATGCTTCTAAATTCATATGCATACATCAACAAGTTCATCACAACATGCAACATCACATGGAAATCTCATGAACATATTTCAATCCTATGATATGGAAAACTAAGAACAACATAATCATGCTTGAGTACTATCTCATGAACCTATTAACCAAATAACATGCTAACAGCCTAATCATGCTTGAATACAATCCCAAGAAACATAGAATGGATAAATGCAGGAATACAAATAATACGGTTGGCTATATAACACAAGAAAGATCAACCAAGAGGCAATTATGCATGAATATGATAAGACGGACTCAGTTCAGTGTGTGCGCGTTCGTGTAGTGTTCGTAAACGCGTTCGAACGGTAAACAGAAGGTTCGCGTTCGTATGGCGTTTGATAACTCGTTCAACGAAAATGAAACAGAATGCTCGCGTTCGTATGGCGTTTGATAACGCGTTCGAACGGAAATGAAACAGAATGCTCGCGTTCGTATGGCATTTGATAACGCATTCGAACGGAAATGAAACAGAATGCTCGCGTTCGTATGGCGTTTGATAACGCGTTCGAACGGAATGAAACAGAATGCTCACGTTCGTATGGCGTTCATAAACGCGTTCGAACGGAAATGAGACCTGATGCATGATAAGCAAAAAGCATCGCGTTCGAGTTGCGTTCGTAAACGCGTTCGAACGGGAACAGACCTGATGCATGAAATGAGACGCAATACATAAACAAAAAAATAAAGGGGCGCGGCGAAGTACTACCGTAAAGGTGGCCTTTTGGGGCTCTTGATCTCTCAAAGAGAGGACCTTTAGACCAACATACTAAGCCCATGCGCGTCACATCACATCATGCATACAAACATAAAGACAATCATATTATTCTAAGTATGTCCGATTGAACGTGTCTTGCATCCAACCGAACACACGTCAACCGGCGCGGCAAAGCATCGTGGTAAAAGGCTTTAACCCCTCCCCATAGGGGATCTTTCATTCCACTTACTAAGCCCATGCGCTCGATTGAGTCATGCATAAATAAGCAACATGCAAAATTTAAGTGACGAAAAATAAAAGTAAAAGCAACACAAAACAAGAGAAGGTGCCGTTTACTCAAGTGGTACGTGGAGTTGTATCCCAAGTACAGACCGCACTACCGTCCATTCGGATTCGGCTACGGAATTTACGTCTGGGTTTCCATCCTATATACCACAAGAGACGACACTCTTCCATTTCATTCAAGCCACAACATGCATCCATAAACGACTCTCATGCGAATAGAATTCAATAATAATAAAAAAACGAATATAAACTAATGAAAAGGTACCCTCAGGTCTAACCTTTTAAATCACCTCTCGGATGTACGGTACACGATCGTCGGAAGGGTGGATGCTCCGCAACTCTCCCGGTTCACTGGTTCACTGTTCTCGTTCGTTGTCTTACTGTTTTGAGTCGTTGTTTCTCCGTCTTTTGCTATTGTTTCCTTGTGGTTTCACTGCCGTTTCCTCTTTATCTTTTGCTTACTGTTTTTTTGGGTGTCTTCTTCCTGTAATTTTCTTGTGTGTTGTGTATGAGCTAGGGACTAGGGACTAGGGACTAGGGTTGAGAAGGTTGGTGAAAGGTTCTTTTTATAGGCAAAAGGGTGGGCTTGACAAGGAAAGGATTTGGCTAATTAAAGAGGGATTTGATTTGGTTTGGTTAAGGGAAGTCAAAGATTGAGGGGGGGGGGGGGGACAAATCTTGGCTAGATAGGGAAGGTTGAATATTTGATTGGCTTGGTTAGGAATACAATATTTTAAGTTAGGAATAATATATTGGTTGATTGATTTTAACTTGGTATGATTATATTTGATTTAGTATGTGATTTGTTTAATTTAGGCATGATTTTAGTTTAAGTTGGTAATTGTTTATTTTATGTTTGGTATATGTTTTATTTAATTATTTAATTAATTTAATTATTATCTTATTTAGTTAATGTTTTAATTAATATTTATTTATTTAAATTGGGATGTGCTTTATGGGCTTTGGGGGGATAATTGGGCTGGATGTGAGGCTAGCAGCAAAACCAGAATTACTGACATCGTTCGAACGCTTACTCGAACGCGGCACGAACGCCTGCAATCTGTTTGACGTTCGAACGTAAACACGAACGCAACACTAACGAAAACAGTGAACCTTGTTTATTCTGAATTTCCTCTTCCGATGTCCGTTTCCCGTGACCTCCGTGACTTAAAAGGTAGTGTCTCAAACGCTATACGAACGCGAACCTTCTGTTTACCGTTCGAACGCATTTATGAACGCTACTCGAACGCGAATGCGTTTTGTTTCATCAGGTCCTGTCCTGTTAACGCGTTCTCAAACGCTATACGAACCTTCTGTTTACCGTTCGAATGCATTTTCGAACGCTACACGAACGCGCATACACTGAACTGAGTCTTTTTTATCACATGTCATGCATAATTATTTCTTAGGTGATTTCTCTTGTATCATGTAATCAATCATACTATTTGTATCCCTGCATTTATCTATTTGATGTGTTCATGAGATGGTATTCAAGCATGATTAGGCCGTTAGTATGTTACTTGGTTCTTAAGCATGATCTAGCCTATTTGGTCGTTCATTTTCAAGCATGATTAGTCATTTATTTTGCATTTGGAATTTGCATTATGTCTAGGTTTTTCTTTGTTTTCCGCATTATATGATCGACGTATGTTCATGAGATTGCCGCGTGCTATTACATGTTCGCCGTTATTCCAATTTGCTTTTATGCGTGATTATTATTATCTATTGGCATGCCTATGATCGAATGTAATGTGCTTATGACATCGCATGCTAGCCGTATTTATCTTTATGTATGCAAATTGGGACATAGATTATATGCAAATAGGTTGTATGCAAATTCGGACATGTGTTACATGTGAACTTAGATGAACTTTTGATTCATACATGCGAACTTAGGAGTAAATTACCTCTTGGAAATATGTGGCTTAGGCTTGGTTTAATTATTGCACAAATCATTTCATTACAAGTGGCATAAGTAAGGGACCATTCCGAACCCAACGGTTTGAGGTCTTCCCTTGCGAGGGGTGAGTGCGGCCTTAAATCTTTGTCCCGATTCACACCGGGTGGCGACTCCATTATTCTCCGGTTTAGTCCCATGTGGGTTACTCCGTACTCCCAACAGGGCCGCGAGCCCGGAACAGCATGCGTCGCCCAGTTTCTGTGTTCCCACAGTCTGGCGACTCCACTGGGGATAGAGAATCAGCCCCGAAATAATGTCTTGTAATGTTTAGATTTGTGCTTTAATTAACCGTGTCTACTGTGGGTTAAAAGGGGTTTAATCAAAGGCATTTTTTAAGGCTGGGTAATGGTTTAGTGTCTTCCCTCATTCACTACCTTTCTATAAGGAAAAGATGTAAAGGCACCTAGATAATCATTTACTTGTAGCCTATTGTGATGGACTAATTTGGAGGACTCGTTGTTTATTCCTGTCACCAAGTGATAAGAGCCTAAGAGGCTTGGGTTTTTAAGAGAGTTCGCTCCGCCCTCCATCTGGGGAATCTACAACGGGAAATCCATTTGACCGTCAGTCACACACCATAACTCGTTGGTACGTACTGTAAGGTATAAAAAAGGTGCGCTCACTTGGTTGCTAGAACCCTTGAGTGAGAAGACCTAGTTGTGGGAAATCCTTCGCCAGCGAGAGTCTTTGTCTACACTCCTGCAAACCCACACGTAGACCAGAGTTGTATGTGTAGGGGTTATTTAGGGGGTGAGTCCGGTAACGCAGCGGAAGCGGTGAAAATCCGATTTTCAGATTTCAAAACTTTTTCTCGGATAAATTAAATAAACATATTTATTTAATATTCCAATAATCAAATTATGAAAATAAATTCAATAAAACATTTTAAGTGAATTTACCGAAATACCCTTGCTTTGTATTTTTGTCCGTTTTAGTCCGAAATTGATCCAATCAATTTTGAATGATTCTTAATCATTTCTAAGATGAACTTATGATGTTCAAAACATCAAAACACCAAAGCAACCAAAATCCCCAATTTCTCTCTCAAAGCCGAGAGCACTCATTAGTGCCCAATTTGTGCATTTTGCACTTTCATGCTTCAAGACACATCCAAATGATATCCAATCAACATGAAACTTTATATGTATCATATACACACATAAATACACAACATATATGAAAACCCCCAAATTTGGAATTAGTTAAGAACCCTAATTTTTCAATTTCCACAAATTGGACAAATTAGGCTAATTACATTAAATCAAATGTTTCAATCATCAATCTTTCATCCAATTCAAGTCTCAACACAATGAAACAACTCAAGATCAAATCTAGGTCATTTAAGAGTGGGTCAACAACTCTAGAATAGCAACATGGTTTCATAAACCTTAAAAGAATACATATAACTACACTAGTTACATTCTTTCTTCACCATACATGCTCAACACTTCATTCAAACTTCCATCAACAAAAACACAAAGAAATAAAGAAAGAAATTATCTAAGAACAACATATGTTGAAGCCTAGAACCTAAGGAACATATTCCTCTCTAATAGTAAGTTTGAAAAACTTACTAAATTCCAAGCTTTTTCTTTGATAAGTCTTTCTTCTCTCAAGCTTTCAAAGTTTCTTCAATGGAGTTTGTTTGTATAAAGTGTATTAGGTTAAGTGTATCATGAAATGAAAATCAATTTATACTTGTTTCATTTGGTCTATGGCCGAAATTACCTTAGACAAAAACAAGGAAAATTAATTTCAATTTCATTTCAAATTCATTTGGTCAACTTGGACAAATATCTTATAAACAACTTTATTAGATATTTATTTTGGTCAACAAATGCAACTAATGTCATTTACTTTAAATATCCTAACATAAGATATTTATATTTTAATTAATTTAATCATTTAACAATTAAATAATTAATTAATTAATCAAATACAAATATATTAAATATATGTATAATATTTACATTAAATATTAAAAACATATATTCATTTAGGAAATAAGTCAAATAACTCATTTTGACTATTAATTAATGTGTATTTAAATTAATCAAGTATTAAATGTAAATACACAATAATTAAGGAAATGACTATCTAGTCTCTTTAGCATGTATCTTGCGTTTAACTATTAAACGACTTTATAAATAATCAATATTATTTATTTATGTTGCTCTAGTGCTCAACGAGTATGTTTCATTATTGAGACTCTCTAGGTTCAGGTATATCCGTCACGAAATCAAATTTCGTGTCCATAATCTATCCACCCGTAGATTATGACGATCACGGATAATCTCGCTGAACCATACAGGTCGAGGTCATCGCAAATGTATAATTCCTCCGTCACAGGTATCCGGATAAATCCCAGAGATATAGATGTAAACGTCAAATCTCTATCGGGACTATCCAGTCGACTATTCTATTAGCAATCTCAAAAAGAATGTTTAGAACTAGCTTCTAAACTTACCACGGGCCCATGGTTTTATCTGATTGCTAATCATATGGACTACCTATGCTCTGGTACACAGAACTGACGGATCCTATCTTGATACACATAGGACACCTGAGGATCTATCTACACCCAACGAACAGGCGGAGGTCTGATCTAAATAGATCGGTGACGTGACTGCCACCTAAGTGTAGAAGATGTCTCATGTGCCCACAATGGCATCTCAAGTCTAAGAATCACAAGTGCTACTCAACCCAAGAAGATTCTTATTGACGCTGGTGTACCATCCATTAAGAATCTTCGGTGAGTCGTTCAGTGTTTATCCGCTATAAACACCTACACGTCTATACTAGTCTCCAAGACTAATGGTTCATTGAGAAACCATTGGAATCATATATTCCAGTATACGACATGTACTGGTCTCAACGGGTTTACTTTACTGACCAAGTAGTGTAAACCTTGACCAGGAACTGTCTGAGAATGACAACGTCATGATACTACTCAATGTCCGTTGCGACGCTTTTGCAACTGTACCATGACTAATCATTCTAAGGTCATTACGTCTTTACCATATAAAAGATTAGATTATATTATAGAAACTGCATATATTATTACTGATAATAACGTTTTACAGAAGTATTTAACAGAAATACAACCGGGAATTGGCGCTCTGAGCACCAACCCCTACAGTATGGCCTATAGCAACTATTTCCTTGTGCTTGTGGACCATCCTCATTTGGATGCAGTTGGACTTCTTGTCAGAAATGCGAACTTGTTGGGCCATTTAAACTGGGATGAGTTCGTATCCTATGACAATTGGGCCAAAAGCTTCTGAAATGTTGATGGGCCGCTCTGTAGAAATTATTTCTGTATGCTTGTGTTTGGGAACATTGTTGTTTGGATCCATTCGGACCTTTTGTCATGAGGTATGGGCTCGTTGGGCCATTTAAACTGGGACAAAAACGTATCTTATGATAATTGGGCCAAAAGCATCTAAAACGCCAATGGGTCATTATATGTTTATGTTTAGGAACATTATCATTTGGATACGGTTGGACTTCTTGACATGAGATGTGAACTTGTTGGGCCATTTAAACTGGGACGAGTTCACTCCTGTGACAGTTAGCCCAAAAGCTTCTAAAATGATGATGAGCCGATTTGTGTGAAAATTTTAATGAGTTGATATATTCCTTGTATCGCATGCATCTCATTCATCTCATGCATACATATATCCTGTTAACACCCTCTATGTCTATAAAAGACATCATAGATTCCTGTTTGGTTAGGAAAGAGGGAAGACTCACTAAAATACCGGTAACAGATATGAGTACATCTGATAACGAGGTATCCCAAATAGATCAGTTGGAAAACGGTCTCACCAAAATTACTGAACAGTTGCAAGCCTTGACTACTGCTGTGGCTGGTATGGTTGTACCCCGTGCTGGGGGGAATTCTGAAAATGAGAGGCGCGAGGAGCCTCCGAATGGGTTGGGGGATGATATCCCCGCTTTTGATGACGATATGACAGAGTATGCAACAAGCAGAGTGATTGGGTCTCAGGCAGAATTTCAGAAGCTTCGGGATCAGGTTGAAACAGTTACCCGCAAAATGAGGGGTAAACATGAAGAGTTGTTAGATTATGAGGCAATGACCTTCGAAGAACAGTTGCCAGCTCAGTTTAAGATGCTGGATATGGCTAAGTTCAACGGGAATGGGGATCCGAGGGTCCATCTCCGTCAGTATGTTTCAGTTATGAGTTCAGTGGGTTTATCCAAGCGTCAAGTGCAGAAAATGTTTGGGATGTCACTTGAGGGAGCGCCGTTAGTTTGGTATCACAGCCTTGAGAAGAAGATTAAGGAAGATTGGAGGGAACTGGCTGATGCTTTTCTGAAGCAATATGTTATAGATCTGAAAATTGATTTGTCACTCCGTGATTTGGAGAACACTAAGCAGAAGCCGGAGGAAAGCTTCAAGGAGTATGTAGACCGCTGGAGAAGCCAGCTTCTGAAAATACAGACTCGGCCCTCTGAGAATGACCAGATTAAAATGATCATCAAGGGCACCAAGCCCTCGATTTATGGCAAGCTGAGGAGGATGACCTCCATGATTGCTGATTTTCGACAGTTAAGAGAAACTGTCATGGATATTGAAGAAGAAGAAGCAGAGAACATGAAGTTTTATGGCCTAAGTAGGAGGCCTATTGGGGGAACATCAGGTACCAAACCTGTTTCTACGGAGATTGCTGCTATCCGGAATCAGAGATTCTCCAACTTAGGGAGGCCCTTGTCTAAAGTATTGGAGAAATTAAAAAACAAGGACTTCTGAAACCCCCTGGTTCTGTCAAAAACGTGAGCAGTGAGGGAAGCAAGGAGTGTGATTTTGTGGCAAAATCACAAGTGCTAGCACACTTACGAGAAATGCAAAGGTGATAGGGAAGTCCACCCATGAGCCGGGAACCATTCGACGAAGCTTGGAGCTTGACGAAGGACCAAAATGGAGGCCAAACCAGTGAGGTTTCACAGCTCACAGCTCACGGCGCTTTGCTAGAAGCCAGCAATGTCTTGTAAATCAGTAAGAACGTGGTACCGGGTACGCACGTGTTCGGATAGTCCGACGACCGGATTTACTGCCAACATATCCAGAGATCTCATGGGTCACTTCCCGAAGATTCACCGATGACGTTTGACTCGAACATAATTAATCTGCGATTAATTAGAAGAGAGAGAAAATTAATCTAGGATTAATTACGGCGAAAATTTATTTGGGATAAAATTCAATTAAAAGAAAGAGAACGATTAATTTGGAATTAATCGATTAAAATAATATATTCGATATATTAAATAAAATTAGATTTCATAACGGAATTAAAATTGGATTTTAATTCTGGCGAACGAATTAATTTAGAATTAATTCGCGAGCGACTTTAATAGTAATTTTGCTATGCATAATTATTTAATTAAATTTGATTTAATTAAGTCGCAACGGAAAATTCGTTAATTCAGAATTAACCAACCCGAGCCCGAGCGAAGTTACGCGTTGAGATTGTTCGACGTAAATTCAGAATTTACAAGTGGTGGGACCCACTTGACTTACATCACACTTGTGACTAGTGATGGAAGTTGTTGTTGGAAGAGTGTAAAACTTGCTTTACTTGTTTCTCACTCAAGACAATCTCAACACACTTTGTAATTGTTTATTCATTTTTGTTGAATGACTAATACCAAATCTTGGATTTGGTATATCATGATTTGAGTTTTGGAAATCAAATACACTTAACACAAAAATTGAAAAACATTTCTCTCTCTCCCAAGGCCAAATGACGTGAGCCTCTCCCTCTTGGTTTGGAATTTGTTTTCAAATTTCTTATTTGCTAGCACATCAAAGAGTCTTCTAAGGTGTTAGGGAAACTTTTCCCATTGAGTTTGGAATTCAAGGATCAAGCTTGAAGCTCAACATACAATCAAAGAGAGGAGATTGGAGCACTACACAAGAAGCAAAAGTTTTAAACTTTCCATCTACATCCAACCGAGTATTGTAAGTATTTTCCGCTACTTCTTTGTGTATTCACACATCTTTTATGCTTAAATGATCTTGGGATTGATCTTAGAAACCCAACACCTTTTAGTTTATTGGTATCCAAAAGTCTCATAAATGGATTAGCGGCAACCATCTATAAGACAACATTTTAAATAGTGGCAGAACAATTTTCATTTCAAAATAATAACACTAATTGATTATGGAATTTTAAATCTATTAGTGCCCTCCCACTACTTTACGTAATTCTGTAATCTCCCTTAACGGAAAAATAGAAATTTGACTATCAAAATTTCATAGTGGAAAGTGGATCCCGTGACATTTACTCCAGCCTAACACTAATGAAGATATTGACCTTTATAAACGCATTAGGTAGACCTTTAAGGTCAATAACTTCATGTGACTCCTAGTTTGGTCCTGAACTTTTTCTTATCCTCACATTAATGAAGATATTGGATTAAGACGTGTTCTAGGTGTATACCTGACCATCACAATAATGACGATATTGAGTGACTGCGTTAACTCATCACGCTACATCTAATGTTTTACCGGAACGACCTAATTTTCGAACACTTTTACCCTCACACTAATGACGATCTTGGATATAAGTAGTAAAAATTCATGCTTCTCCGTGTTGACAAGACGAACCTTCTAATAATGCTCCAACATTACTACTACTATTATTTAAAATAAAGTAATCATCTAATCACAAGAGATTTATGACAATCAAGTCACTAATTTAATTAGGTCAAAATTTTAATTTAAAGCTTGCTTTAAATATCCAATATGTCTTATGCATAACTAAATTAAAATACAGAGGCATAGATTCAAATACATGTCTAACATGCAATATGTGTTATGTGGTTAAGTCTTGCTTTGATACCATTCTGTTGGGGCGGTCGTGGAACCCCTAGGGTCGGATCGATGTCTCGCGCAGTGGAAGTGGGTCTAACCCAAGGATATTAGGTATGAGTGTAATTTTAAAATATTTAATGAAATATTATATTCTATTACGAGTGTATATGAAAAATTCAGGGCTGAATCGGAATCTGGAAGCTTAAAAACAAGCAAAAAATAAATTTTAGTACGTGATACGTGCGTAGTACGCGTGCGCACTGTCCGCTGAGCACACAATTTTTTTTATTTTTTTTAAAAATTTTTGTTCCTTCCTTCAGCTCTCTGGAAACAGAGAGCTGAAGGGAATATGGTTTTCTAACCTAAAACCTTTCAACATTCCCTAAACACTCTTAAAACACTCAAACTTAATTTTAACATCAAAACAAACATCAACACATATTATAAAATAAAAATAATGTTTCTCAAAATATCAAATATTTTTACAAAAACATAAATTTATTCTAAATACGCACTTGCATAAATTTTGAATCCAAAACACAAACCAAATTAGAATCCCACAATGAAGTGACCCGTGAATAATTCTAGGTCATCCAAAGGTGGTCAAGTGATTCTAGAATGGTAGTAATATCTCTAAGCTTTCATCTAGAGTTCCAAACTCTAATTTTATGTCTATGTCTAATATAAATATTTTGACTCAATTATAAGCATATTGTGTTTATACTTCCAAAGCATCCTAACACAATTAATTAGCCTAATTTCAACATCAAGCTATATTATTATGTAATTTAATACATAATTCATCGCTATATATTTCACTAATGAAAACTCACTAATGAAAAATATAGCTTTTGGAGAAGATCAAACTTACCTAGCAAGGTTGATTCAAAGATCCAATCTACTTCTCTTTGTTGAAATGTTGTGGAGAAAATACAAAGTTAGCAAGCTTGACTCCAAGATCCAATCTTGATTCCAATACTAGCAAGCTTCACTCCAAGATCCAATCTTGATTTCTCCTAATTCAAATGTTGTAGAGATCTCATAAAGCTTCTCTAAACACTTCTCTAACTTAGACTAATTTCTCTAATTCTTGATTCAATTTAGCTTTCTTAAGCTTAATTAAAACCTTCATAAAGCTTGTTATTTATAGCAAAACTTAGATAATTTTTAATTAATAAAAGTTATAATAAACTTTTAGGTGGGCCTAATCTAATTTGTCCAAATATATATAATTAAGTGTGAGTAATCTCCATTGTCTACCACTTTGATTTAATCCAATTAAATCAAGACAAGGATTAGGAAATGGATTAGTTCAATGTTTCCCACTTTGATTTAATGTAATTAAATCAAGCCAAAACCACATATTATTACATACTTACAATTATCATAATATCCTCAAATAGTAAAGATAATTATGTTTTTACAATTAAGCCTTTGTGTAATTATTGAATTAATCCAATTATGTCAAAGTAAATAATCAATGTTATCCAATAATACTTGATTATCTTAGTTGATAATTATAATATCGAATATTATCTTTTATCAAAATTAATCGGCTACCTGTGGGACACAGGACCTGGGCGACGCCGTTCCTAGGCTCGCGGCCTAGTTGGGAAGGATTACATAACATGGAGTCGCCACCCGGTGTGAACCGGGACAAAGATTTAAGGCCGCACTCACCCCTCGCAAGGGAAGACCTCAAACTGTTGGGTTCGGAACGGTCCCTTACTTATGTCACTTGTAATAAAAGGATTTATGTAATAATTAACCAGGCTTGAATAACATTTATTTCCAAAAATATCATGCTTCTAATTCATATGCATACATCAACAAGTTCATCACAACATGCAACATCACATGGCAATCTCATGAACATATTTCAATCCTATGATATGGAAAACTAAGAATAACATAATCATGCTTGAGTACTATCTCATGAACCTATTAACCAATAACATGCTAACAGCCTAATCATGCTTGAATACAATCCCAAGAACACATAGAATGGATAAATGCAGGAATACAAACAATATGGTTGACTATATAACACAAGAAATATCAACCAAGAGGCAATTATGCATGAATAGGATAAGACAGACTCAGTTCAGTGTGTTCACGTTCGTGTAGCGTTCGTAAACGCGTTCGAACGGAAATGAAACAGAATGCTCGCGTTCGAGTAGCGTTCGTAAACGCGTTCGAACGGAAATGAAACAGAATGCTCACGTTCGAGTAGCGTTCATAAATGCGTTCGAACGGAAATGAAACAGAATGCTCACGTTCGTATGGCGTTTGTTAACGCGTTCGAACGGAAATGGAACAGAATGCTCACGTTCGAGTAGCGTTCGTAACGCGTTCGAACGGAAAGGAGACCTGATGCATGATAAGGCAAAATGTATGCGCGTTCGAGTTGCGTTTGCAAACGCGTTCGAACGGACACGGACCTGATGCATGAAATAAGATGCAATACATAAAATAAAAGGGGGCGGCGAAGCACTGCCGTAAAGGTGACCTTTTGGGGTTCTTGATCTCTCAAAGAGAGGACCTTTAGACCAACATACTAAGCCCATGCGCGTCACATCACACATACAAGAATAGAACCAATCATATCAACCAAGTATGCCCGATTGAACACATCTTACATCCAATCTGAACACACATCAACCGGCGCGGCAAAGCATCGTGGTAAAGGGCTTTTAGCCCCTCCCCATAGGGGATCTCACAACACACTTACTAAGCCCATGCGCTCGATTGACTTATACATACGAAAATAAAGATAACAATATCAAACTAAGTATGCCCGATTGAACGTATCTCGCGTCCAACCGAACATACATCAACCGGCGCGGCGAAGTAGTGTCACGAAGGTGGCCTTTTCGGCTCTTTATCTCCTAAATGGAGGACCTTTGGACTAACTCACTAAGCCCATGCGCTTGGTTGAATCATGCATAACTAACGACATACATAATTTAAATGACGAGGAATAAATAAATGAAAGCAACACAAAACAAGAGAATGTGCCGTTTACTCAAGTGGTACGTGGAGTTGTGGCCCGAGTACAGATCATATTACCGTCCATTCGGAATCGGCTATGAAATTTATGTCCGGGTTTCCATCCGATATACCGCGAGAGTTGACACATCTCTCATTCATCCAATACCCACAACATATTACATCTCATAATTCATGCATATTTATCTACTCAAAGACCACAACATGCATTCATAGACGACTCTCATGCGAATAGAATTCAATAAACAATGAATATAAACTAATGAAAAGGTACCCTCAGGTCTAACCTTTTAAATCACCTCTCGGATGTATGGTACACGATCGTCGGAAGGGTGGATGCTCCGCAACTCTCCCGTTCACTGGTTCACTGTTCTCGTTCGTTGTCTTTACTGATTTGCTTGCGGCTCCAACTCCGTTCTGCTCCTATTTCCTCTTTATCTTTTGCTTACTGTTTTTGGGTGTCTTCTTCCTGTAGTTTTTATGTGTGTTGTGTATGAGTTAGAGACTAGCTAGCTAAGGTTGAGAAGGTTGGTGAATGGTTCTTTTTATAGGCAAAGGGTTAGGTTTGACAAGGAAAGGAATTTGATTTGGTTTGGTTAAGGGAAGTCAAAGATTGAGGGGGGACAAATCTTGGCTAGATAGGGAAGGTTGGATATTTGATTGGCTTGGATTAGGAATACAATATTTTAAGTTTGGGAATAATCTTATTAGATTGGGAATATAATTGGTTGATTGATTTTAATTAGGCATGATTATATTTTGATTTAGTATGTGATTTGTTTAATTTAGGCATGATTTTAGTTTAAGTTGGTAATTGTTTATTTTATGTTTGGTATATGTTTTATTTAATCATTTAATTATTATATTATTTAGTTAATGTTTTAATTAATATTTATTTATTTAAATTGGGATGTGTTTTATGGGCTTTGGAGGGCTAATTGGGCTGGATGTGAGGCTAGCAGCAAAACCAGAATTACCGACACCGTTCGAACGCTTCCTCGAACGCGGCACGAACGCCCGCAATCCGTTTGACGTTCGAACGTAAACACGAACGCAGCACTAACGAAAACAGTGAACCTTGTTTATTCTGAATTTCCCCTTCCGATGTCCGTTTCCCGTGACCTCCGTGACTTAAAAGGTAGTGTCTCCAAAATGAGACTCATCATAGGGACTTATGCGTAAAAATGCAGTGTCTACAGTCGCCCCCACTTTGATGGGACTTGTGTAATGTGCAACAGTGACAATCCTATCAAAGTTATGCAATGCATTTCTACTTACCTGGCTTGCCAGCTGCCACTTGACTTACCATGTGTTGAGTTGCGTTGATTTGGTGGTGAGGTGCTGCGACCCCTGGTTCATTCCCGAACCGTGCTCCATTTTTAGAGTGTCATTCTCGGCTTGTTCCTTCCTGAATTGAATTGAGATGAGGCTTTATTCCTCCCGAGCTTTATTCCCGAACTGTTGAGATGAGGCTTTATTCCTCCGAGCTTTATTCCCGAACTGCTTGCTGTGTAGAGATAGTGCTTCATTCTATGATTGTTTGGACTGTGGGCTTTATTCCCGAACTGTATTGAGATGAGGCTATATTCCCCTGTACTTTGTTCCCCGAACTGTTGCGATGAGGCTTTATTCCTCCCGAGCTTTATTCTCGAACTGTTGAGATGAGGCTTTATTCCTCCCGAGCTTTATTCCCGAACTGTTGAGATGAGGCTTTATTCCTCCCGAGCTTTATTCCCGAACTGTACTGACATGAGGCTTTCTTCCCCTTGAGCTTTGTTCTCAAACTATACTGATATGAGGCTTTCTTCCCTTTGAGCTTTGTTCTCAAACTATACTGACGTGAGGCTTTCTTCCCCTTGAGCTTTGTTCTCAAACTTATACTGATATGAGGCTTTCTTCCTTTGGGCTTTGTTCCCGAACTGTGTTGATATGAGGCTTTATTCCCGAACTGTGTTGATATGAGGCTTTATTCCCCTGGGCTTTATTCCCGAACTGTTTTGATATGAGGCTTTATTCCCCTGGGCTTTATTCCCGAACTGTACTGACATGAGGCTTTCTTCCCCTTGAGCTTTGTTCTCAAACTTATACTGATATGAGGCTTTCTTCCTCTTGAGCTTTATTCTCTGATCTGAGCTGACTGTAGGCTTTCTTCCTGAACTGTATTGAATGCAGGCCTTCTTCCTGAACTGAACTGAATGTAGGCTTTCTTCCTGACCTGCACTGAGTGTGGGCTTTATTCCCGAACTGAACTGGCATGAGGCTTTCTTCCCCTTGAGCTTTGTTCTCAAATTATACTGACATGAGGCTTTCTTCCCCTTGAGCTTTGTTCTCAAACTATACTGTCATGAGGCTTTCTTCCCCTTGAGCTTTGTTCTCAAACTATACTGTCATGAGGCTTTCTTCCCCTTGAGCTTTATTCTCGAACTGTACTGACATGAGGCTTTATTCCTCCCGAGATTTATTCCCGAACTGTTGAGATGAGGCTTTATTCCTCCCGAGCTTTATTCCCGAACTGTTGAGATGAGGCTTTATTCCTCCGAGCTTTGTTCTCGAACTGTGTTGAGATGAGGCTTTATTCCTCCCGAGCTTTATTCCCGAACTGTTGAGATGAGGCTTTATTCCTCCCGAGCTTTGTTCTCGAACTTATACTGATATGAGGCTTTCTTCCCCTGGGCTTTGTTCCCTGACTGTGTTAACTGTGGGCTTTGTCCCCGAACTGTATTGAATGTGGGCTTTATTCCCGAGTTTGTAGGCTTTCTTCCTGAACTGTACTGAATGTGGGCTTTATTCCCGTATTGAGCTGAATGCAGGCTTTCTTCCTGAACCGAACTAGATGCAGGCTTTATTCCTGAACTGTTACTGTAAGGTGGTCCATTCCCGGACAGTTACTGTAAGGTGGTTCATTCCCGAACCGTTACTGTGAGGTGGTTCATTCCCGAACCGTTACTGTGAGGTGGTTCATTCCCGAACCGTGCTTCCATTCTTGGAGTGTCATTCCCGGCTTGTTCATTCTTGAACTGTCCATTCCCGGACCATATCTCTATTCTCGGAGTGTCATTTCCGACTTGTTCATTCTTGAACTCTGCTCCATTCTTGGATTGCCATTCTCGGCTTGTTCATTCTTGAACTATCCATTCCCGGACCATATCTCCATTCTCGGAGTGTCATTTCCGACTTGTTCATTCTTGAACTCTGCTCCATTCTTGGATTGCCATTCTCGGCTTGTTCATTCTTGAACTGTCCATTCCCGGACCATATCTCCATTCTCGGAGTGTCATTTCCGACTTGTTCATTCTTGAACTCTATTCCATTCTTGGATTGCCATTCTCGGCTTGTTCATTCTCGAGCTGTCCATTCCCGGGCTATATCTCCATTCTCGGAGTGCCATTCTTGGCAGAACTGATCTGATGTAATGTGGGCCTCGCCCCCAGAATGCCATACCCGGAAAGACTGATACTGATGTAATGTGGGCCTCGACCATGGGACTCATTCCCAAACTGTGTTTGATGTGGGCCTCGACCCTGGGACTCATCCCCAAAACTGATGTTGAAGTGGGCCTCGGCCCCAACTGCTACTGACATGGGCCTCGCCCCCAGATTGATGTTGATGTGGGCCTCGACCCTTGGGACTCATCCCCAAAACTGATTGCTGAAGTGGGCCTCGGCCCCAACTGCTATTGACATGGGCCTCGCCCCCAGATTGATGCTGATGTGGGCCTCGACCCTTGGGACTCATCCCCAAAACTGATTGCTGAAGTGGGCCTCGGCCTCAACTGCTACTGTCATGGGCCTCGCCCCCAGATTGATGCTGATGTGGGCCTCGACCCTCGGATTCATTCCAAAATTTTGCTGATGCGGGCCTCGGCCCTGGGATTCATTCCCTGGATCCATTCCAAAATTCTGCTGATGTGGGCCTCGACCCTGGGATTCATTCCAAAATTCTGCTGATGTGGGCCTCGGCCCTGGGATTCATTCCCTGGATTCATTCCAAAATTCTGCCGATGTGGGCCTCGGCCCTAAACTGATATTGATATGGGCCTCTTCCCCAGACTGATACAGATACGGGCCTCGCCCCTGTGACTCATTTCTGAAATTGCTGACATGGGCCTCAACCCCGGGATTCATTCCAACACTCTGACGATGTGGGCCTCGACCCTGGGACTCATCCCCAAAACTACTACTCATATGTTACTGATTCTGGTTGTCTTGTCTTTGCCGCTTTCTCTTTTTCTCTTCTGAAACCTGTTATTACAAAACAGAACAAACACAAAAGGGATGCAAAATGTGTTACGTGTATGCATGCATGCATGATTGGGTTTCCTATCCCATTGAGCTAGGTCTTCTGCCAGTATTCTTGGTGGCTGCTTGGTGTTTTGACAAGTCTGTCATCTTCCCTAACCAACATGCATCTATGATGGCTTTTAAATCAAAAGGGAGTTAACATGGTGCATGTATGCATGAGGTGCATGTGATACATGTGATGCATGTGATACAAGAAATATATCAACTCTTTAAAATTTGCACACAAATCGGCCCATCATCATTTTAGAAGTTTTTTTGGGCTAACTGCCATAGGAGTGGACTCGTCCCAGTTTAAATGGCCCAACGAGTTCACATCTCATGACAAGGAGTCCAACTAAATCCAAATGGTAATGTTCCGAACACAAGCACAAAGAAAGATAATGCAAACATACAACAATAATTTCTACAATGGCTCATCAATATTTCAGAAGCTTTTGGCCTAATAGTCATAAGGTACGAACTTGCCCCAGTTTAAATGGCCCAACAAGCCCGCATTTCTGACAATAGTCCAACTGCATCCAAATGAGGATGGTCCACAAGCACATATTCAAGGAAATAATTGCTACTTTAGCCAACCCGGTCTATGGGTGGGTTAGTAAGAGTATAGACAAAGGCTCTCACCGGCGAAGGATGGCCACAACTAGGTCTCCCCACTCAAGGGTTCGAGCAACCAAGTGAGCGCACCCCTTTTTATACACTAAGGTACGTGCCAATGAGCTATGGTGTGTGACGGACTGTCAAATGGATTTCCCGTTGTAGATCCCCCAGAGGGAAGGTGGAGCGAGGCTCACTTAAATACCCAAGCCTCTTAGGCTCTTATCGCTTGTTGTCAGGAATAAACAACGAGTCCTCCAAATTAGTCCATCACAATAGGCTACAAGTAGATGGCTATCTAGGTGCCTTCACAGCTTTTCCTTCTAGAAAGGTAGTGAATGAAGGAAGACACCAAACCATTACCTAGCCTTAAAATGCCTTTGATTAAACCCTCATTTTATCCACTATAGACACGGTCAATTAAAACACAAATCCAAACATTACAAGACAATATTCGGGGCCGATTCTCTATCCCCAGTGGAGTCGCCAGACTGTGGGACACAGGACCTGGGCGACGCCGTTCCTAGGCTCGCGGCCTAGTTGGGAAGGATTACATAACATGGAGTCGCCACCCGGTGTGAACCGGGACAAAGATTTAAGGCCGCACTCACCCCTCGCAAGGGAAGACCTCAAACCGTTGGGTTCGGAACGGTCCCTTACTTATGTCACTTGTAATAAAAGGATTTATGTAATAATTTAACCAGGCTTGAATAACATTTATTTCCAAAAATATCATGCTTCTAAATTCATATGCATACATCAACAAGTTCATCACAACATGCAACATCACATGGCAATCTCATGAACATATTTCAATCCTATGATATGGAAAACTAAGAATAACATAATCATGCTTGAGTACTATCTCATGAACCTATTAACCAAATAACATGCTAACAGCCTAATCATGCTTGAATACAATCCCAAGAACACATAGAATGGATAAATGCAGGATACAAACAATATGGTTGACTATATAACACACAAGAAATATCAACCAAGAGGCAATTATGCATGAATAGGATAAGACAGACTCAGTTCAGTGTGTTCATGTTCGTGTAGCGTTCGTAAACGCGTTCGAACGGAAATGAAACAGAATGCTCGCGTTCGAGTAGCGTTCGTAAACGCGTTCGAACGGAAATGAAACAGAATGCTCACGTTCGAGTAGCGTTCATAAACGCGTTCGAACGGAAATGAAACAGAATGCTCACGTTCGTATGGCGTTTGTTAACGCGTTCGAACGGAAATGGAACAGAATGCTCACGTTCGAGTAGCGTTCGTAAACGCGTTCGAACGGAAAGGAGACCTGATGCATGATAAGGCAAAATGTATGCGCGTTCGAGTTGCGTTTGCAAACGCGTTCGAACGGACACGGACCTGATGCATGAAATAAGATGCAATACAGAAAATAAAAGGGGGCGGCGAAGCACTGCCGTAAAGGTGACCTTTTGGGGTTCTTGATCTCTCAAAGAGAGGACCTTTAGACCAACATACTAAGCCCATGCGCGTCACATCACACATACAAGAATAGAACCAATCATATCAACCAAGTATGCCCGATTGAACACATCTTACATCCAATCTGAACACACATCAACCGGCGCGGCAAAGCATCGTGGTAAAGGGCTTTTAGCCCCTCCCCATAGGGGATCTCACAACACACTTACTAAGCCCATGCGCTCGATTGACTTATACATACGAAAATAAAGATAACAATATCAAACTAAGTATGCCCGATTGAACGTATCTCGCGTCCAACGAACATACATCAACCGGCGCGGCGAAGTAGTGTCACGAAGGTGGCCTTTTCGGCTCTTTATCTCCTAAATGGAGGACCTTTGGACTAACTCACTAAGCCCATGCGCTTGGTTGAATCATGCATAACTAACGACATACATAATTTAAATGAGGAGGAATAAATAAATGAAAGCAACACAAAACAAGAGAATGTGCCGTTTACTCAAGTGGTACGTGGAGTTGTGGCCCGAGTACAGATCATATTACCGTCCATTCGGAATCGGCTATGAAATTTATGTCCGGGTTTCCATCCGATATACCGCGAGAGTTGACACATCTCTCATTCATCCAATACCCACAACATATTACATCTCATAATTCATGCATATTTATCTACTCAAAGACCACAACATGCATTCATAGATGACTCTCATGCGAATAGAATTCAATAAACAATGAATATAAACTAATGAAAAGGTACCCTCAGGTCTAACCTTTTAAATCACCTCTCGGATGTATGGTACACGATCGTCGGAAGGGTGGATGCTCCGCAACTCTCCCGGTTCACTGGTTCACTGTTCTCGTTCGTTGTCTTTACTGATTTGCTTGCGGCTCCAACTCCGTTCTGCTCCTATTTCCTCTTTATCTTTTGCTTACTGTTTTTGGGTGTCTTCTTCCTGTAGTTTTTATGTGTGTTGTGTATGAGTTAGAGACTAGCTAGCTAAGGTTGAGAAGGTTGGTGAATGGTTCTTTTTATAGGCAAAGGGTTAGGTTTGACAAGGAAAGGAATTTGATTTGGTTTGGTTAAGGGAAGTCAAAGATTGAGGGGGGACAAATCTTGGCTAGATAGGGAAGGTTGGATATTTGATTGGCTTGGATTAGGAATACAATATTTTAAGTTTGGGAATAATCTTATTAGATTGGGAATATAATTGGTTGATTGATTTTAATTAGGCATGATTATATTTTGATTTAGTATGTGATTTGTTTAATTTAGGCATGATTTTAGTTTAAGTTGGTAATTGTTTATTTTATGTTTGGTATATGTTTTATTTAATCATTTAATTATTATATTATTTAGTTAATGTTTTAATTAATATTTATTTATTTAAATTGGGATGTGTTTTATGGGCTTTGGAGGGCTAATTGGGCTGGATGTGAGGCTAGCAGCAAAACCAGAATTACCGACACCGTTCGAACGCTTCCTCGAACGCGGTACGAACGCCCGCAATCCGTTTGACGTTCGAACGTAAACACGAACGCAGCACTAACGAAAACAGTGAACCTTGTTTATTCTGAATTTCCCCTTCCGATGTCCGTTTCCCGTGACCTCCGTGACTTAAAAGGTAGTGTCTCCAAAATGAGACTCATCATAGGGACTTATGCGTAAAAATGCAGTGCCTACACTACCCAAGTGCTCAACGAGTACACTTCATATTGTGACTCTCTAATTTCAAATACGTTCGTCATATAAACATAGCTAATATGTACACAATTTGACCACCTTCGAATTCGCGAAGAACACGAACGACCTTTCTGAACTATACAAGTCGAGGTGATCACATATGTTTAATAATCCTTAGTTGTAGGCTATCCGAGTTGTGCTTAGAAAACATAGAATACACCATCAAGTTTCTGAGGCGCTCATCTCATGTGGACATGTCCACGATTCTTCATAACTGATGCGATCCACCCTAGGTGATCGAATTTGGCCAAATCTTTAAGAATCGTGACTTTTCTCACATGGATACCTAAACCCCTTATGATACACATACATGCCGACAGATCCTATCTTACTTCGCATTTGATTATTGAGTGCATCGGTCCACACTCAACGAGCATCTAGAGGCCAGACCATGAAAGGTTTCTTACATACATGGCATCAAAGTGTGGAAGATCTCACACAAAATCAATTAAAGTATAAATCCATCAGTATTATATTTTCTCCTAAATATCGATTTACATCCACTAGGTTTAGATCCTAGAGGCAAATCTTCGATGGTCCAAGTTCTATAAGCCATTAGAGAATCCATTTCATCATTAATTGCCTCTTTCCATAATGCAGCATCTCTAGAAGACATTGCTTCTTCAAAGATTTTCGGATCATCCTCTAAATTTAGTAACATGGGTATCTTGTTTTTTATGTTTCCCCTATTACATTTAATGAAGAAGACAATATCTTGAGAATATATAAATCAGGATCTAACTTCTTTAATTTCTTAGGTCTTTGACTTCTTCTAGGTTTATTAGGTATTACTTTCTCTGTCATTTTATTTGTTGAACCTTATTCTTGACTTTTGTCATTGTTTAACTCTTGTGGTTGTCTAGAGATTTCAGTAGAATCGTCATAAGATAACTTATCTTCAAAGAATTCATCATCATTAGATTCTACAATTACATTAGATTGTAAATCTAATAACCGATATGCTTTTGAATGTTGTGCATATCCAACAAACACATTCTTAAAGGCTCTTGGTCCTAAATTAGTCTTTTTAGGATCTGAAACTTTATAATAAGCTAAACAACACCCTATACTCGTAGGTATCCAAGATTAGACTTCCTATTATTCTAAATTTCATATGGAGATAATTTTAATTTCTCAGAAGGTATTCTATTATGTACATGACATGTTACAAGTAAAGCTTCTCCCCAAAAATTTAAAGGTAATTTGACATTTAACAACATGACATTAACCATTTCAACCAAGATTTTATTATTCTTTTCGGCCAAATCATTTTGTTGTGGTAAAATATTAATAATTTTAACTATAAAAATTAAAAATCTTCAAAAAAAAAAAATTCAATATATGCGGATTACGAGTTGAAAATTTTGAACCCGCTTCAACCCGCAAATTGCACGGATTGACCAAATCCAACCCGTTAAGAAAAATTTCCTAACCTAATCCAACCCGCGAGTGGGGTTAGATTTAAGCACCCTTAGAAAATTTATAAAGTGTCGTGGGCCATGGCTGCTTTTTGGCAAAACCTTGAAAAATGACTAAAAGAAGTTTATCAATTTATTCCTAAATAAGGTGTACATCGGAAGGAAAAGGTGCGGAGACTTTGTCCAGACTCCAGAGAGCCTCCAATCACGACTGAATTATACATATAGTTGCAACAACTCGTTTCTTCTTTGTCTCTCTCTCTCTCTCCATTGCCATTTGCTTTGACTTTTCTTATAATACGCTGCAAGTTTTTGCACAGCAAATGGAGACGAAACCATTCACTGGAATGGCCCTCACTCAACTCGGGGTCGTTTTTATTTTTGTCAATATTATCATATGCCTCTTGTTGTTTCTTTCTGATGATCATTCATATATTACTGGTAGCATTATTAGCGAGACCGATGTAAAAAATCTAGTAATTAGCAAACAGGTTAATGTATGCTTAGGTCGATACATTTACATTCATGAGCTCCCTCAGCAATTCAATGAAGACCTGCTCAAGAATTGTAATTTGCTTACCAGAAAGAAAAATGATAAGTTTGATCTGTGTAGGTACAAATTGAACTCTGGTTTTGGTCCTCAGATTGAAAATTCTAATGGGGTTTTATCAAACACAAGCAGTTGGTTTAATACTAACCAATTTTTGTTGGAAGTCATTTTCCATAACAGGATGAAAAAGTATGAATGCTTAACGAATGATTCGTCTCTTGCATCAGCAATATTTGTTCCGTTCTACGCAGGTCTTGATCTCCGGCGTCATCTCTGGGGTTTTAAGCCGTCAGTGAGAGATTCTTCGGGTAAAAATTTGGTCAAGTGGGTAGCAGAGAAACCTGAATGGAAAAAAATGCAGGGCATGGATCATTTCTTAGTGGCAGGAAGAATTTCTAAAGATTTCAGAAGGCAATCGGACAATAATAATGCTGGATGGGGTAGCAACTTCAGGTTTTTGCCTGAATCTAAGAACATGTCAATGCTATCAATTGAATCAAGCTCCTGGAACTGCGACTTGGCAATACCATATCCAACATACTTCCATCCTTCACAAGAAAGTGAGGTGTCCGAATGGCAAGGCCGAATGAGAAGACAAAAGAGGAAGTATTTGTTTAGTTTTGTCGGTGCCCCACGAACAGGTTCTACACGGGGCAATATCATTGGCCAATGCAAAGCTTCAAGCAGTTCATGTAAGTTGCTAGATTGCAGTGCCAGTGACAACTCAATTAATAATTGTGACGATCCTGTGAAGGTGATGAAGGTTTTTGAGAGTTCTATTTTCTGTTTACAGCCTCCAGGGGATTCGTTTACTCGAAGATCAATATTTGATTCTATTTTGGCTGGCTGCATTCCTGTGTTTTTCCATCCGGGTACTGCTTATACACAATATAAATGGCACTTACCAATGAATCATACAAAGTATTCGATATTTATTCCGGCGAAAAAACTAAGGGATAGGAGATTCAGGATTAATGAGACATTACTTGGAGTTTCAGAGGTTGAAGAAGAAGCCATGCGAGAAGAAGTGATAAGGTTGATTCCAAGGATAATATATGCAGATCCTGAATCAAAGTTAGAGGCATTGGAAGATGCATTTGATTTGGCAGTGAAGGGTATTCTTGAAAGAATAAACAAATTTCCTAGGAAGACCCCACAATTGGATTTGGTTACTTGAAAGTTTGGAAAACTAATGTGAAAATGACAAGAAGTTTGAAATGTTCATTTCTTGTAGGAGAAAATTAATCAAATCCATTGAATTGGTGTGCATTATTGTAGTCAATATTGTTAGGTATTTGACTGGGCTAAAGCAAACATGAGCATTGTGTATGTTAATTCATTTAATTAATTATTTTCTATAAGCTTTCTAGGGGTAGTATTGATTGATTTATTTGTAAGGGGGGTGGAACTGGGGAAGAGGTTTTTTTATGCATTACCTTCAGAAAAGTTTATAATAAGTTCAATAAAATTGAAAGAGAGTTCAGGTTATGTTTGATTGTAATAATATAAATATAACTTTATGGATATTAATATTAATAATATGAGGAAAACAGAAATATTGTTTTCTTTTTTCTTTTCTTGAAAAAAGATAAAGGGTAATTAAGTTTAAATATATTTTTAATTTTTATCTCTTCAAAACACTGATACCAATTTTTCATTAAAAAATATTTGAAAATCAATTTAACTATGCCCTTAGAAGTATTCCAAAAACCATATGAGACTGCACATATAATTAGTTGAGTATATTATATAGTCAAATTTGGAAGGCTAAGCTTTTGACAAATGATACATATGGGAGGAGGCTTTGCTTTATAAACTTGCACCATCCAAATTGAAAAGGTATTCTCATAAAAAAAATAATAATATTGTTGATGGTGTTTTCCGGGCACTATGTCATTTAAGCAGCACGACAGGGGTAAAAGGGTAATTCCCTTATTGGTCCGGATCATTAATACCGACCCGACCACATGAGTCAGGGGCCGAGCACTTAAGATCGTTAACCCGACCACTTAAAGATTGGATGACCGGGCAATTATCAGGTCGACAGCAGCACTCTCAGTACAAAAAACTATTGTGACCGACCTCATGAAGACCGACCATATAGCGAGGCGTGCTCCTGAAGATAATACCCTATCCTTGTGGATAAGATGACAAGTTATCCTATTTTCATGAGGAAAACTGGTGAGTTAATATCCTAATAGGATAAATGAAGTAAATGTAGTTTTGATTAGGAATCCTTATGGGAAAAGGGAACAGTTTTGACTAGGAATCCTAATGGGAAACGAAATTGTTTCAACTAGGAAATTCTTGTACAAATAGGAATATGATTTCTACACTATTATAAATAGGAGGGTAGAGCTTAGGTAAAGTGGGTAACAAGTTGAAGGTAAAAAGTTGAGATCAGAATCATCAAGCTCTGACTTGTAAACACAAAAAAAATCCGAGAAGCATATTTCAGTAATAAAAAGTATCATCCTGTCTGTGCCCGTGGACGTAGGTCGGACCAAGATCCGACGAACCACGTTAAATCTCCTTGTCGATTGGTGCATTTATCTGTCTTTTGCTAAGTTTGCCTTTGGTCCCCCATAACCAAACAAATTCACTATTGAAGGAGGATTATCTCGGAGGTGATATTCCCATATTATCCTGAGACCAAAATCCACCGTCAACAGTTGGCGCCGTCTGTGGGGAACTCACAAAAAGCAGCTCGCGTAGTAAGGCGATGGCAGAAGATGGGAATCACCGATCGTCAGGGATTTCACCAGATAGTTCGGGAAATCCAGGATAAAGGTCTGTTGGCCGAGCCTAATTTGAGGAGGTTCCCGATTAAGGAGGGAAATAGTAGGGCTTACTGTATCTACCATAACGTAAGAGGACATGCCACGAATGGGTGCAGAGACCTGCGGGAGCAGGTGGAAGACTTGGTGAAAGAAGGCCATCTCAGTGAGTACATAGACCATTCTGTTTTTGAGGTCGACCAAAGTTGATAGCAGAAGTCATCCGGTCGGATGCATGGAATGCTGAGATGCAGAGAGGATGTATTAAGAAGAGTCTTACTTGTAGTGACCTTTGTAGAGTTGCAAGAAAGACAACGGATCGCAAAAATGTGAGTAAGACCTCTTCTGTCTTAGGCTGACATTTATTTATGCTTGTTTGTTGTGGTCCACACAATAGCTTTGATATTTGTTTTACGGCTCGGGTCTGCTCTTGTACCGCCGAGTCCGTTTTGTTGATATATGTTTCTTTCTGGCTCGGGTCTGCTCTTGTACCGCCGAGACCGATGTTTATTTCCGGCTCGGGTCTGCTCTTTTACCGCCGAGACCGATGTTTCTTTCCGACTCGGGTCTGCTCTTGTACCGCCGAGATCGATGTTTCTTTCCGACTCGGGTCTGCTCTTGTACCGCCGAGACCGATGTTTCTTTCCGACTCGGGTCTGCTCTTGTACCGCCGAGATCGATGTTTCTTCCTGGCTCGGGTCTGCTCTTGTACCGCCGAGACCAATGTTTATTCCGGCTCGGGTCTGCTCTTGTACCGCCGAGACCGATGTTTCTTTCCGACTCGGGTCTGCTCTTGTACCGCCGATATCGATGTTTCTTTCCGACTCGGGTCTGCTCTTGTACCGCCAAGACCGATGTTTGTTTCGGCTCGGGGCTGGATTTTTTTCCGCTGAGGCCACTTGATTATTCAGCTCGGGGTCGGGTTACGTCCCACTGAGTCAGCCCTTCGGACTGGGGACGTAACATTCCCCCAGGTCCAAGTGCCTTTTTCAGCTCGGGGTCGGGGTATGTCCCACCGAGTCAGCCCTTCGGACTGGGGACGTAATATTCCCTCAGGTCCAAGTGCCTTTTTCAGCTCGGGGACGGGGTACGTCTCACCGAGTCAGCCCTTCGGACTGGGGACGTAACATTCCCCCAGATCCAAGTGCCTTTCTCAGCTCGGGGTCGGGGTACGTCCCACCGAGTCAGCTCTTCGGACTGGGGACGTAACATTCCCCCAGGTCCAAGTGCCTTTTTCAGCTCGGGGTCGGGGTATGTCCCACCGAGTCAGCCCTTCGGACTGGGGACGTAACATTCCCCCAGGTCCAGGTTGCCTTCTTCAGCTCGGGGTCGGGGTATGTCCCACCGAGTCAGCCCTTCTGACTGGGGACGTAACATTCCCCCAGGTCCAAATGCCTTCTTCAGCTCGGGGTCGGGGTATGTCCCACCGAGTCAGCCCTTCGGACTGGGGACGTAACATTCCCCCAGGTCCAAGTGCCTTTTTCAGCTCGGGGTCGGGCTACGTCCCACCGAGTCATGATCATTAGTCTGGGGACGGGACATTCCCCCAGAACCATCTCTCTCAGCTCGGGGTCCTTAGGGACATACTCGACGCATAGGATCCGTGAGAAGCATAGCACGGGGAGGGATGATACCCCCGTGGCGATTGATTACTCCAGTGTTACCGAACATAAGGAGGAATATGCCCTTAATGTGTCGAACACTCTTTGATCCTCATTTACCCGATGTAATGGATCCGTGGGAAAGCATAGCACGGGGAGTGACGAGGCCCCCGTGACGATTGCTAGCTCCAGTGATACCGGACCTAAGGAAGGATATGCCCTTAGCGTCCCGGACACTCTTTGATCCATTCATCACTTGGATCCGTGAGAGGCACAGCACGGGGATGCGTTGAGCCCCTGTAGCGTGTGCCTACTCCAGCGTGGTAAGGAGGAGCCCTCATGAAATACACAGGCTCCCCAGTGGACCGACGTGTAGAGGATGTGCCCTTACCAATCAAACGCTCTTCTGATCCGAATCCTGGTTCGCCGGGACACTGAATTGAAAGATTCAGAATTGTGTTTTGGAGGCCTCGGGCAGGACGCTGTTTTGAGGCATCCGTGCTGTTGTTTACATTTGTAAAAAGTTTTCTTTTGGGACAAGTGCCGAGTCACCCCCACCTTTTTGGTCTTATTTTTCAAAGTTTTGATTTTGTTTTCACTGGTCCGGCAATGGGACGCCCGTGCCAGATTCGGTAGGGCTTCACAAGGTTGATTCAATTCCCTTCTGAGCAAGTCCCAAAGATTACCTGGCTCGGGGCTGGATTCGTTCCGCCGAGGTCACTTTTTTATTCGGCTCGGGGCTGGATTCGTTCAGCTGAGGCCACTTGGGTTACCTGGCTCGGGGCTGGATTCGTTCCGCCGAGGCCACTTGGGTTACCTGGCTCGGGGCTGGATTCGTTCCGCCGAGGCCACTTGGATTATTCGGCTCGGGGCTGGATTCGTTCCGCCGAGGCTACTTGTTTATTCGGCTCGGGGCTGGATTTGTTCCGCCGAGGTCACTTGGTTTCTCTCAGCTCGGGGTCGGGTCATGTCCCACCGAGTCCGTCCTTTTGGTCTGGGGACGTAACATTCCCTCAGGGCCAAATGTTCATCTCAGCTCGGGGTTGGGTTACGTCCCACCGAGTCCGTCCTTTTGGTCTGGGGACGTAACATTCCCCCAGGACCAAGTGTTCATCTCAGCTCGGGGTCGGGTCGTGTCCCACCGAGTCCGTCCTTTTGGTCTGGGGACATAACATTCCCCCAGGGCCAAGTGTTCATCTCAGCTCGGGGTTGGGTTACGTCCCACCGAGTTCGTCCTTTTGGTCTGGGGACGTAACATTCCCCCAGGGCCAAGTGTTCATCTCAGCTCGGGGTTGGGTTACGTCCCACCGAGTCCGTTCTTTTGGCCTGGGGACGTGACAACCCCCCAGGGCCAGGTGTTCTTCTCAGCTCGGGGTCAGGTCATGTCCCACCGAGTCAGTCCTTTTGGTCTGGGGACATAACATTTCCCCCGGAGCCAAGTGTTCATTTCAGCTCGGGGTCGGGTTACGTCCCACCGAGTCGGTCGTCGTCAGCATAAGGGCAAAGCATTGTCTCCACGGGTAGATATCGGGATCCTCGTTGACTGAGCAGATGAAGGTGGCGGGAATGACCAGATTTGCAGCCAATGCGTTTTTCTCTGTGATTTCTGGAGCGACCACCAGCAAGGCGATCAGCACACCATCTTTTTATAGTTCCCGGCACCAACTTGTATACTCGTTGGAACCGAGAACTAGGGGACAGATGTTGATGGTGTTTTCCGGGCACTATGTCATTTAAGCAGCACGACAGGGGTAAAAGGGTAATTCCCTTATTGGTCCGGATCATTAATACCGACCCGACCACATGAGTCAGGGGCCGAGCACTTAAGATCGTAACCCGACCACTTAAAGATTGGATGACCGGGCAATTATCAGGTCGACAGCAGCACTCTCAGTACAAAAAACTATTGTGACCGACCTCATGAAGACCGACCATATAGCGAGGCGTGCTCCTGAAGATAATACCCTATCCTTGTGGATAAGATGACAAGTTATCCTATTTTCATGAGGAAAACTGGTGAGTTAATATCCTAATAGGATAAATGAAGTAAATGTAGTTTTGATTAGGAATCCTTATGGGAAAATGGAACAGTTTTGACTAGGAATCCTTATGGGAAACGAAATTGTTTCAACTAGGAAATTCTTGTACAAATAGGAATATGATTTCTACACTATTATAAATAGGAGGGTAGAGCATAGGTAAATGGGGTAACAAGTTGAAGGTAAAAAGTTGAGATCAGAATCATCAAGCTCTGACTTGTAAACACAAAAAAGATCCGAGAAGCATATTTCAGTAATAAAAAGTATCATCCTGTCTGTGCCCGTGGACGTAGGTCGGACCAAGATCCGACGAACCACGTTAAATCTCCTTGTCGATTGGTGCATTTATCTGTCTTTTGCTAAGTTTGCCTTTGGTCCCCCATAACCAAACAAATTCACTATTGAAGGAGGATTATCTCGGAGGTGATATTCCCATATTATCCTGAGACCAAAATCCACCGTCAACAAATATCATTTGCCCCTTTTAGCATATCTATTCATAGAACTTCTTAGTTCATTTATTTTTTTACGAATTCATCCTAAACTCACAACAACATGGGCAGCTAATGGATAGTTTATTACACACATTAAGTGTGGTAGAACACTTAGATTAAAAAAAAAAAAAAAAAAAAAGTCTTTCGTTGAAAAAAAAAATATACAATAAGGTTGTTACTGTAAATGATGCTGAAAAACTAAATGAACAAATTGTAGTCGTTCTCCAATATGTAAAGCGGATAAACATATTATATTTTTGGGGTATCATAGTAATGCATGTCTTCATGACACGATTACATGAATATTATTTGCGTTATAAATAAATCGCAGTCGTAAATGGGATAATCATATCGTGTTAACATGATTACACAAATATTATTTGTGTTATAAACGAGTAAACATGTTGAGGTAATGTAACATGGATGAGACACGATTAATATACACGTCGACACGAAATAATTATTAATCAATCCAAATATCAAAAAACTATATCTTATTTATATCGTGTAATCTTGTCGTGTCCCATATTACCACCCCAGCCTCAATAAAATCTTTTTGTATGGCTAAAATCCCTCAAATGGACGTAGTTAAAGGATTTAATTATAATTTCGATATTATTTGACCCAAAATTAGAGCTTCAAATTAGTAGGTAGGGTTCACTTAGAAATGTATACCTTTGGGCCCTATTGAGCCTTGGACTAAAAATGGGCATATTGTCAATTTTTAGGTAAGATCAAAAGTTGACTTAAACTTTAAACTTATGTTTTGCCTCTAGCCTTTCTTGAATTTCTTCTTCCTTAACTTTTACGCGAAATTAAAATGCTCTGTATCTCTTTTATTGACTAATCATCATTATGTAGGATCAAGGTTAAGGGCCCAATTTGAATTGTGCTGCTTTGACAAAAATATTCTAATTATGAAATAAAAGTTAATTTTGTTTGATGAATACAATTTTAAAAATAATATTTTTGAAAAAACTAGTAAATATAAAATAAATTTCTCATTAAATAATAGTCGGATAAAATTATACTGGCTTAAATGTTTTCCAAATACTTTACAATTGTAGTTTTTTTATTTTTTAATAATAAATAAATAATAATAAAAAAAAAAACTTCCGGTTTGTCCACCTGACGATATTTTTCCTCCGACAAGTCCAAAACCTGATGATGACGTGGCAATGGAAAATACTTGGATTATACGATTGAAAATTCAACTGGAACCAGAGTGGAGTCTCTCTTTCTTTGTAACTCGGCCAATTGACCAAATTACCCAGGAAAAAAATAACGAGAATGGATGCAGCAGCAGCAGTAGCGTCGGGTGGCGGAGGAGGGCCGGCGCCGTTTCTTTTAAAGACATACGACATGGTTGACGATTCATCGACGGACGAGATCGTGTCTTGGAGCTCCAACAAAAACAGCTTTGTTGTGTGGAACCCACCTGAATTCGCTCGTCTTCTTCTTCCTACTTATTTCAAGCATAACAATTTCTCAAGCTTCATTCGACAGCTCAATACCTATGTGAGTGCAACTCATTTTCTTTCATTTTTTATTTGTTTTGGTTCATTATGATTCTTTTTCACCAATAGTTCATATTACTTACAGGAAGCTATTTGATTATTTCGTAATTTTGTGTATAAATTTCTGCAATTGTCATGAATTTCCATTGAAAATAATTTGGCCAAAGCTTTTTCTAAAGAACTCGCAAAATCTGTGAGATGGGAACAGGTCAACGCTTCATTACTACATGAGAT
The DNA here is from genome assembly GCA_019454045.1 of Zanthoxylum bungeanum. Lineage (NCBI taxonomy): Eukaryota > Viridiplantae > Streptophyta > Magnoliopsida > Sapindales > Rutaceae > Zanthoxylum > Zanthoxylum bungeanum. Next base: position 727,398 of record SKCR01051448.1, on the reverse strand, counting down.
ATGAATATTACTCTAGTCATAATTTACAATTAATAATAATTGTGTATCATATATCTAAATGTGTAATCTGATAGGTGCCCATCATTTTATGAACATATCCCTACTATGGAACAAAACAATGCAGTATCGGCTTAGGTTAGGTTGGGGTGGGTGGTGACCGCTAAGACCATAGTTGTCAAATGTGCACTTCACACAGAGGCGCAAACCACTGCGCCTGATTCAAGTTCAGGCAAGGCGACCTTCACAAAAGGCTCGTGCCTTTGAGATGTATAACAGATCTTTAATACATCAAGTTAGGTTTTAGGGTGGGCTTTAAATTTTGACGCACACATTGATTTGTATTTCCAGTATTTATATTGTTCTCTGTAATATGATATGCAAAAAAGCTTTGCTTTGCATTAATTGTGTTTTGATATATTTTCAATGGTTTCTTTTTGTTTTAGTTGACTGGACCTTCATCAGGCTCGCACCTTGAGCCTTGAGGCGCCTAAGTCCTAGGACCCTTTGCCCCTTAGTGTGCCTTGCACCTTTAACTGCACTGGCTAAGGCATCATAGTAGTACTAACATAATATGTTTGTTTGTACTCTTTTTATTTTCACTTCGTGGGTTTGTGTCTTTCCTCGAAGTTGTACTAATTTTTGTGACATTGTAGGTTTCAGGTCAAACCCACCTAGTGGGAAAAGTTATTATTTTTTTTTTTTGGTTTGGTCTGGTAGGTTTCAGGGTTGTCAATGGTGAAGAAGGGGTGTTAGGTTCCATCTTGGTTTTTAATTAAGAAGAACGTCCCTTGTAAGACCCTTGTGGAAGAAAATGTTACAATAAGTTTTGTTTTGTATTATGAGTGAAGAAATGCCATACTATTTTTTTTCCAGATACATGGTATGATAGATAGGATAATTCATATATACACGCACTCAATGCAAATAGGTCTTGTCTTTAGTGTAGATTCCTTTAGTGCAGAAATACGGTATTGTAATATCCATTCAATGGATAATTGTGATATTAAACTGCTTGTTTCTTTTTTTTTTTTTTGCCAACTAGATGGTAGTTTCAAAAATTTGAACCTAACTACTCCATAAACCTTAGTTCAACGTCTAAAGCTTAGTAATCAGTTTTGGTTTCTGCAGCAAAGATAAAATTACGAATAATTAATCTTTTGACTCGGTTGATGTGTGTGGATGAGTAGCAATAATGTTCATTTGGCCTTCTCTAAGAATGTTAGAGGTTATCAGAAAATCTCCAACAATGCTCCCTACATTCCTCTCTATATATATCTAAAAATGTCATCATTTTTAATTTAGGGAGTCATGTAGGACATTTTTTTTTCCTCATACATCTATAGAGTATGGTCACTTGAAATTTAAGTAAGATAGAAGTGGGTTATGTTGTTGGAGATTAAAATCTTTTCTCACACCCTAGATTTAAGATAGGACATTTTCAGGTCCCTTGGAGATACTCTCATCTCATACCACATATATCCATGTGGCCCTAGTGCATATCATCTATCACATGGTTTGAATATACTGTTTGGTCAACTCTGTGCTTAATGGAAGTGTAGGAAAGTCTGTTTCATTAGAATTATCTCGGGAAATCTTGTTTTCCTTAGTTACAAAAGAAACATTTTTATATAATTTAATCATTATACACTGCATTCATGATTTCAAAAAATATATGTTATTATATAGTAAGACCTCCTCTCTTTTTTTTCTTGTTGAAAATTACGAAAAATAATTTATATTATCCTTCTTCTTCCATCTACGTACTGGTGCATGTGAATTTTTCATAGCCATAGTATATTATTCACTACATACAAGCAATTTATTTCCAATCTAACTGTGTTAACTTTTACTTTTGTGACAAATGTAAAGTTTTGTTAGGTTGCTATTAGTTCCATTGATCATAAAAATGGCAACAAAGGGTTCACATTTGAGCTGAAAAATGACATTCTTAAATTTATGCTTATGCTCCCATCAGAACAAACGCTAGCTTGTGACCAAGCATGATTTGGCAACATCAGTAAGTTTGCGGTCCCATCTCCAAATTTCCCACATCTAGTTACGCATTTGTATGTACCTTTACCTGCTTGTAGTGAGCTAGTGCTGCATAAAGCTCGATCATGATATTTAGAGAATACTTTCATAACACACACTTGCCAATATGCAGAAGCCATGCAGTATAGCTCTCGGGTAAACAAATATTGGAACTCTTATATCAAAATTATGGGCATGGTAAAACAAAAAACTGTTAACTCTTATCATATAGTTTACATGGTCTACTGTATTCTGGACCATCCAACCATAGTTGGCTGTAAAGTTATTTCATACTGGTACTGGATCTCTGTGTAGTCCACATGCATGCTCAAGAGTCAAGACCTATATTGATGTCTGTGATCTACATAAGATTGAAAACTGCTCTTCTGTGGCCATCCATGTATTTTGATATGGGAAACTCCTCTAAAACTCCCTGTTTTTATAGGAACATGATGCTATAGGCTGGTTTTACTAGGTTTCTTATACGTATAATGTAACTATATATCTATACACACACACACACACTTTGCAATGACGGATCCCTTATTGGAAAGTCAATACACACACATGTATAATAATTAAAAATAAAAACTATATTGTGTTATTTTCTTTGTCGCTCTGTTTTTATGGTCTTTTGTACTGTCTTGCTGTTTACCCTGTAAATTTACTCAGATTGATCACTTTTTGTTTGAATTTGTGCATGTCTCCCGACAATAAAACTAAATTGTTAGTCAATATTCAAGATTTTGCCTTTCTTTCTTTTGATGAAGAGAAATTCATTCTTCATTAATCATCATCATGGATTATGGTTGGTATCTTTGTCATCCTTTTGTTTTCAATTCTTATGCTTTCTTGGTTGGCACCCATCTACTAAACTAGACTATTTCTGAAAAGTATTATTTATTTTTTCTTTTTTGGACTTTGATAAGTGTTGTTTTATTCCCCTAAAAGGAGAGTTGTTCATTCTCTGTTATCCTGTGCATGCATGCATGAGTTTCTAAATCTCCTACACATAATCCAAAGTGAAGTATGAAATTTTAATAAATTAGATTGGTTCATTTTACTTGGTTCAAGTTTCTAAGTATGATTTAACTGTGCAAATATGGATGTGATTGTTAACAGGGATTCCGAAAAATTGATCCTGAAAAGTGGGAATTTTCAACTGAAGATTTTGTCAAGGATAAAAGGCATCTTCTTAAGAATATCCACCGCAGGAAACCTATTCACAGCCACAGTCACCCTCAAGGTTCATCAGTGGATCCTGAGAGAGCAGCATTTGAGGAAGAAATGGAGAGGCTTTCACGTGAGAAAGCTGCACTGGAGGCAAATATTTTAGGGTTCAAACATCTGCGGTCAACTGCAAAGCTTCAGTTCGAAGACCTGAAACAGCGGGTTGATAGCATGGAGCAGCGGCAGGAGAATTTGTTGACCTTCTTGCAAAAAGCTGTTCAGAATCCTACGTTTGTCGAACATCTTGCTCAAAAATTTGACTCTATGGATATCTCAGCATATAATAAGAAACGTCGAAGACCACAAGTTGATCAATCGAAGCCAATCTCGGAAAGTAGTCTTTTGGACAACAATAGCTGTTCTACTTCTAGACCAGAGTCTGGGAATGTTTTCCACCAAGATTTCTCAAATAAGCTTAGGCTAGAACTATCACCAGCTGTTTCTGATATTAATTTGGTTTCACATACCACTTACAGTTCCACTGAAGACGGGGGAAGTGCACAGAAGAAAATTTCTGAAATGGAACCAAAAGATGCACACACAAGAACAGAAGGCAATTTATATGTGCCTGAAGCATTTGAACTTTCAGATACTGGGACATCTTTTACATTTAGAATGGACTCATCTTTCTCGCGAAAAGTACCAGCAAATGACAGCTCAAGAGTTCATTCCTTGCAGCAGAGATTGACTTATAATGAAGAAGTTGATGGTCATGTTTCATGCCACTTGAATTTAACTCTGGCATCTTCTCCTCTGCAGGTCAACAAGGGGCTCTATTCATCTAGGATGCCCCAGCCAAGTAACGATATTGTCAAAACTACAGAATTCAGCTACAATTCTAATGATAAGGAATCTGATATCAGACCGTTTCCTAATAACAGGAATCTGGGTCATGAGGATGCCTCTCAAGCGTCTCAGCAGGAGGCCCCAAATAACAATCCAGGACCTGCAGCTGCCCCAGTTCGAGTAAATGATGTATTTTGGGAACAATTCCTTACGGAAAGACCAGGATCTTCAGACAATGAAGAGGCAAGTTCTAGTTATAGAGAAAACGCATATGAAGAGCAGGAAGATAAATGGTCTGGCCTTAGAATATCCACAAATGCTAAGAATATGGAGCAGCTTACACTTTGATAAACAAAGTGTTGAAGCCCAGCAAAAGGTTTATAAAAGCTTCTCCCTGTTCATCACTTCTTCTCATGGTTAATAAGAACTTGCTACATGTCATCAGTTCCATGTGGTTGCAGGTAAATTGTTCTTGGTTATGCTGAATTTTGTAGCGTTGCATCAATGCATAAAATTGTATAATCATTATACTTTTTATTTTATTTTCTTGAGAAATAGCAATATAACTAACTGTTTAATAATTAATTTGATGACATGATTCTGTGTTGGCCTCTGCTTCTTTCGTGGCAAAGTACATTTGAGTTTTTGTTTCTCCTTGATGTACATGTTTCATGTAATAAAACTGGTCATCAATTTTTTTTTTCTTCAAGTTTCTATTCAGATGAATATCTATTTGGAGTCGTCAATTACTTAATTTCAATAGCAAATTATCACAAAACCAACATCGAAGTAGTGTATTAGATTGGTTGTTTGATTTAATGATTATTTAATGTTATATAATGTCCTAGTTTTTGTTCAAGATTTTGAATCCATGAGATTGCATTGTACTCGTCATCAATATTTTGGTCGTTGGTAGATCTTACTTCCTAAAGTCACATTTGCTAAATATTAGGGACATTACTAGACGTTTCCCATTTAAATTTTAGCTATATAGTATCTTAGTATCCATATCGGGCTATTGAATTTGAATCTTATAGTGATTTAACATGAAATTTGTATCAATTTCAATGGGAACAATAGGAAAACCATGAATTTTATAATCTAAGTTACTTTAAATACTTGTAATAAAGAATTTATTCATTCCCTTTTTTTTTTTATTGTGGCCACTTTGACTCACAAGGCCAACGGTTAATTAAGCTCCAAATAATTGTTTTCAAACATCCTTATCACTCTTCATGAGAAAGCAAACGCATCTTCAAAAGCTAAAAATATTCAACATCTCACCCCCACATGTATTCCAAAAAAAAGAGGCTCAATCAATTATGAACTAACAATAAATAAATTAACAAAAAGGAAAATTTAATTTATTTATAAAGGAAAAAAAGAAAAGCAAAGAAGAATCTTGATCATGATTGTTGTTCATACAATTGATTTTTCTTTCTTCTAAATATGAATCCAACGGCTAAGATCTGCACCCATTCTAGCAGACCCCACCCACATTATTAGACAGATCCAATACACACTCATCATCTTCTTCTTGTATATCATCATCAAACCTATACCTATTAATATGTATATGCATGCTACATCATCATCAACAGCTTGCAACAATTGAAGACTTGATCCAGTACATCGAGGACCACCACAACAATAATTCACTTGTAATTTTAATTCACCCCAAACCCCAAAAAAAAAAAAAAACCATTAGAGATTTAATTATCAAGCGGATTCCTCGGGATGCTCAATAATAGTAAATCCAGTTTCCTTTTTTACCCTCGATTGAATCCCATAATAACTAACATACCATTTGACGAATTTCCTCAACCCAGCGGCCAGATCAGTTGTGGGCTTGTACCCAAAATCTTTGTAAGCCAAGCTTACATTAGCATGTGTATATGGCACGTCACCGTTTCTTGGCATTCTAATCACATGCTTCTTTGCTTTCGTGCTCAACAAATTCTCCAGTATCGACACCAATCTCCCCACCGGTACCGGTGACGTGTTGCCCAGATTGTATACTCTCAGCTGAGCCGGCCCCCGCTTCTTTCCCCCGCTTCCCGTGCTCTTCTCCGCCGTGTCCAACGCCCCGAGACAGCCTTTCACAACATCGTCAATGTACGTGAAGTCACGCGCCACCTCTTTGTCCTCTTGTGTTTTGTACACGTCGATCGTTTTGCCTTGTAAGATATCTTTTGTGAAAAAGAAATAAGCCATGTCCGGTCTCCCCCAAGGACCATACACGGTAAAGAATCTCAGACCGGTAAGAGCAAGACCGTAAATATGGTTGTAAGTGTGGGCAATTTCCTCTCCGGCCTTCTTAGTAGCTGCGTACAAACTCGCCGGCTGGTCGGTTCTGTGAGACTCAGAGAAGGGGACTTCGGTATTGAGGCCGTACACTGAGCTCGACGAAGCCCACACGATCGACGGCTGAGGATTAACCGATTTGCAAACTTCTAGAAGGTTGATGAATCCAGCGACGTTGGATGCCACGTAGGACTGAGGATTCTGCATGGCGTAACGAACGCCGGCTTGTGCTGCTAAGTGTAGTACGTGAGTGAAAGGTACAACGTCGAACAGCTTGGTCAACAAAGGAGCATCATTTAAGTCTCCTTCCACTATAAAAACCTGATGCTTCTGAAGAAGCTTCTGCCTGTCTCGTTTAAGAGACGGATCGTAGTAGCTGTTGAAATTATCCAATCCAAGAACGCCGTCGCCGCGCTTCTTAAGCGCCAGCGAGCAATGGGATCCCACGAAACCGGCAGCCCCGGTTACCAAAACGGTGATCCCGTTGGGGCGGCGAGGGGAAGCAGAGTGGCGGACCTGCTTCTCCCAGGCCGACCCGCCGACAGAGGAGAAGAAAGAAGAGGAGAAGAGGAGACCGCGCTCGTGAGTAGTGACACGGACGGGGCCATTGTTGTCAGAGAGTGTAAAGAAAATGATGAGAACAAGTGCAATCAGAATTGCGGCACGAAGCAGGAGCTTAGAAGAAGAGTGTAACAGTTTGGTTAGATGAAGCCTTCGGAGGTAGCTGTTGTAGCGTTCTATCTTAATGGTTTTGCTAGTGTCTGGCGGAGAAGCCATTGTTGATATTTAGTTTTTCTTTTTTTCTTTTTTTGGGAGGGGGATTCTTTCTGGTCTGTGAAATTGTGATTATAAATGAATAATATAGCAAGAAGGGAACATGAAAGAGATGAGTGTTGGAGACCAAATGGGTAGGTGTTGGTTGGATACCACTTCATTTTTTTTTTATAACAATTCTAGTTGGAGTCAATGAGAATACACATTTTGCAATAAATTTTATAATAAATTCAAAATATATTTATTTTACCATAGACAAAATAAAAAATAAAAATAGTGTACATGAAATATTTCAGGAATGTAATTAATATTATTCTTTTTTAAAATTTGTTTGTTGTTATATTTCTATATTTACCAATCTCCTTTGTATATATCGAAAACACCTTAATCGTGTTACTCTCGTCAAAATTGACCTTAAAATTCTCGAGATCTTGGATCATTTTTTATATTTTGAAATTGATCGTATACTAATATTATGATATAAAAATTTTAAACTCTTACTTATAAGTTATTTAAAAATTATAATTAAAAAATCATAAACTGACAGTCTCGTCCATCTTAACCCTTGGCCATCCGACTCTAATTGTATCATCAATCAATCGTTACGCATGCTTTTTTTTTTTTAAATATAATTTTTTAATTACATTAATGACCTTCATTTTCGGCGATAACTACATAAATGTCCATGCATTTTGTATTTTGTATTTAATTTGATGGTATTGGCAGTGTTGTGAAAATGCCATTGCCATGCCAGCTATGTTGGGCTGTAGAAAAACTCACTTCCATGTGATACAGACGTGTTATGATGTAAGAAATATTAATTGAATATTTTTTATATTTTTGATAATTTAGCTCGCCATTGGGTTGGGTTGGGTTGTCCACTCATTTCTTTCTTTTTTGGTGGGGGTAGAAATCTTAGAAATTTTGCGGTTAAATTATCGATTCGGATTTAAATAAAATAGATAAAATTATCGACTATCTTAAATTCTTATAATTAATATATTATTTGGACTCGAATCCAAAATTTATCAATTAAATGTTAAGCTCTTTTTTTTTTTTTTGAAATCGTTGGAAATCACACCGCCAAACCACCACTTCCGGACTTAAGCGGAGTAAGTACAACCCACAACTGTCTCATACTCTTATAAAAAACGGACACTTTACATTCGATCTCATGACCTCAATGTGAAATTCTGAGCTATGATGACTCAACTTCTTTTTTTTTGAAATCGTTGGAAACCTCACCGCCAAACCACCACTTCCGGACTTAGGTGGAATAGGTAAAATCTCCGACTGTCCCAAACTCTTACAAAAACGCATTCTCTGGATTCGAATTCAGGACATCAAAATGAAATCATGAACCATACACCACCAAATCAGGCTCATATCCCAACGGGACATGAGGATTCAACTCATTCACACAAAAACACACTATTTTGAATAACAATTAATGTGATCATGTGACCAAATTTCCCACTTCTAGCCCCTTGTAATTTTTTCATTTTTCTTGCCTACGACCGACAAAAATGCAAGGCTAGTGATTATGTATTTCATACATGTCTATGCATTCAGGGTGAGTTACACTATAAATATTGACAAATCTGATTTTTTTTTTCTTTAAAAAATATAATCATATCATACGTTTTATATAAAAAAAAAAAAATCATCATTATAGCTCAGATATAATTCTTTCAAGTTATAATTTAGTCTTTTAAAATTGAAATTCTAACATACTTTGCCCTATAACATTTTCACAAACAAAATTTAGGTAACATAACATTTTAAATATAACGAATAAATTGTTACCAGTAACATAAGACATGCATAACAATAAAAGACTTGTAACACGTGTTATAATTTAGAATTTCGATTGAATGTCGAGTATAATTTTTTAAAATCAATTATGAATAATTATTATTATATAAAAAATTATATATAATTAAATTTTAAAAATTTAATATTATTAACATACACAAGACAGAAAATTTATAAAAAATAAATGGTTATTTACGTTTTACTACTAAAGTTATGATAAAATAACAATTGGGTACTATGAATATTAACATATTATATTTTACTACTAAATTTATATAAAATTTAACATTTTACTACTTTTTCATCCAAACCGTTAGTTGATCATGACATCATGATGATATCGTAAGGATAAAAGAATTTTAACCCACAAATTATTATAAATTCTATATATTCTAAAAAAAAATTAAGGATAATGTTGTCATTACCAAAGGAAGAACAAAAATATAAACTAAAAAAGATATTGACAATACGATTAGTGATTACTCATTGTCTTTATTGTTCCCCTTCACTGCCAATAATATAATTGAATAAAGAATTAATGATTCTTGAATACATCTCTTTTATTGTTATACTTTAAAGTATTTTGGATATTATGAGAATGTTAATTATTAAATTATTTTGGTAAATTAAATTCTTTATTTTGTTGGGTTATATGGACAGTTTAGAGACTAAAGTATTTTTATAAATGTGATTGTTGATTGCATATCTTTTATTATTATATATAAGATTTAGATATGTTTTTTAAATGGTATAATTATAATTTTCACTTTAATTTTATTTTGAAGATAAAACAGTCTTTTTAAATGTCAATTAACGGTTTAGATGAAAAAATAGTAAAATGTTAAATTTTTATATAAATTTAATGGTAAAATATAATATATTAATATTTATAGTATCCGATTGTTATTTTATCATAACTTTAATTGTAAACCGTAAATAACCCAAAAATAAAATTAACACAATTAAACTCAATAATAAATCCAAAGGCGTTCCTGTAAATTTGCTTAAGTGTGTTGACTTTTCTAATCTCAGGATTAATTTGCGAAGGTGCTAAAAAACTATTACAGTAATAATTAATGTCAGGTAATTTTTAACTAATTAATTAAATTGATAGTCAGATAGTGTTGCCTATAATTTCCTTGAAAGTTGCTGCAACAAATCAATAGAAATTGCCGTGTCGGTGGTCTAAATCCATCAATCATAATTCTTTTAAATCGGTGAGCTGGCTTTGCCACTTTGTCCAATTTTGTCATTTTGTTTTCTTAGGGCCTATTTATTAATAAATTTATTAATTTGATTTTATCGTTTAATTACTTCTATCATTTTCATGTTCATTGATTATCCATAAATTTAGAATTTGGCAATCAACAAAAAAAGCAGATCGATATTTCCGATTACCCGGACATCAAAAATTCAACTATAAATAATGGTTATTTACGTTTTACTATTAAAGTTATGATAAAATAATAATTGGGTACTATGAATATTAACATATTACACTTTACTACTAAACTTATATAAAATTTAACATTTTACTACTTTTCCATCTAAACCGTTAGTTGACCGTCAGTTGACATTTAAAAAGAATGTTTTATCTAGGGGTATTTATGGGTCGGGTCGAGTTTTTTTGAAATTTTTGAGACCCGAGTATAATTATAATTTTTACTTTTATTTTATTTTGAGGATAAAATTAGGGGTGTACATAGGGTCGGTTCAACTTGGAACCCGAACCGACCCGACCCGACCCGATCCGATCCGCGCATGTTTCATACAAAAATAATGAGTTTTCGGGTTAACCCGACCCGACCCGCAATTTTCATGTTGGGTCACGGGTTTGACATTAAAATACGACCCTACCCGAAATTATAATATTTTTATTATATTCTAAAAAATTATTATATTTCTAAAAAATTTATTATTTTTTTAAAGTTTTCACTATTATTTTATTTATTTATTACTTGTTGTCTTGAAACATTATATACATGATAATTTTCAGGATATAAAATAACTAATATTTATATTTTAAAATAAATAATTCATTAAAAAATTTATTTTTTTGGACGACCCGACCCGATCGGGTTTCACCTCTCAAATTTTGGGTTCAGGTTTCGAACCTGCATGATCCGATCCGATCGGGTCTCAAAATTTTCAAAAAATTCCCAACCCGACCCATGAACACCCCTAGATAAAACAGTTTTTTTAAATGTCAACTGACGGTCAACTAATGGTTTAGATGAAAAAGTAGTAAAATGTTAATTTTTATAAAAGTTTTGTAGTAAAATGTAATATATTAATATTCATAGTACCCAATTGTTATTTTATCATAACTTTAATAGTAAAACGTAAATAACCCTATAAATAAAGAGTATCTCCCAAAAATATTTTAATTGTTTTTAACTCTTTTGGTAAAAGTAAGAAACTTCTTGTTCAACTATTAAGAAATATGTTTAATTTAGGATTTATGTGGGTCAATGACGAAGTCAAAACTTTTATTTAATTGAGATAGATTAAAATTATCTCATTAATAAATAATTTTTCATCAAATTATTGAAAATATTTAATAAAATTTAAGGTTGAGTGGAGACGACGGCCCCCACCCCCCACTACTTTATAAGTGACTTTGCATTTGGTGGGGTGAAGTGCAAGACCGAACTTGACTCCTTGAGGGATAGGTACCCTAGGCCACCCCATAAACCAATACCCTAATTTCATCATTTATTACATTTTTTCTTATTATCTTCCTTTTGTTAAAAAAGAAGGATGATAATAACAAGCATAGTGAATCTCATATATTCAATTAGCCTTCATTATTTATCATTTTTGCAAACCAAAACAAAAATGTGATAAAAAATTTTAGTAACCCAAATCTTTTTAAATATAGTTATCAATTAATAATTTGACTAAATTTATGATATCTGTTGAAGAATGATTTTCGTTTCAGGGGCAGTTTCAAGATAACTCACCCGAGACAACTTTCCCTCAACCTTGAATTTGTTTGGTTATGGGACGACCAAAAGCAAATTTGATGAAAAATAAGAAACGCACAAGAAATCGAAAAGAAAAGGTTTAACGTGGTTCGGCGGAGCTTGTCCAGCCTACGTCCACGGTCACAAAGCGGGGTGGGGGGGTTCTTTTATTACTAAATCGAGCTCGACCGACCTGTGTTAGAGAAAGTCTAATGAAACCGAGCATGTTGTGTTATTTCTTACAAATAGTTCTCTAATGGAAATTTCGTAACCCCTACAAATGTGATCATTCTTCCATTATATACTACTCAATATACGGCACTGTTACCATATCTTTGTGACGCCAGTCCTGCAGGTCTGCGGATTTCCGGCGATTTGACAGGTTCCCTTCCATAAACTGCCATCGCCAAAAGTGAGACCTACCCTCTGAATTCATGTCGCATCACATAGTAAAATTACATTGTCACACCTTTTCATTAATGATGGCAGCCTGCCGAATTTCGAACGTGAGAGTTTTGGAGGGAAAAATCTGACTGCTCTGATTCCATGCCGGTCTTTAAGAGGTCGGTCAAACAACGAGCTGAACTGCCCCCGCTACTCCCGACCTGACCCAAAATATATGAGCTCACTATCCCGATCATGGGGAGAAGGTATGAATGAACCGAGCTACCGGGCTGTTGTGATCGGTCTAGGCTCTAATATTGTCGGCCTCTGTGAACTAAATCATGTCGTGTCCTCTGGTCGATCAAATCTGGGAGACTGTGCCCGGACTCCACGTCGGGTGTGAAGAATCGATGCCTATATTATAACCCATGGTCATTCGGACGAGTGGAACTTCCTTCTTTGCCCTTACCGAACTGTTCGGAAATCTTAGCCGCAGAAATCCCCATCAACATCCGTCCCCTATTTCTTGGTTCCAACGAGCGTACGAGTTGGTGCCGGGAACTACATAAATCAGAAGTGTGTTGATCGACTGCCAGGTGGCTGATCCTCGGAATTGTACAAAGAACTGACATGATGTCAACTTTTATCATCCCCAATGCCTTCATATGGTCTGTCCTCAAGCCAATGTCAGGCACTCGCTGGGACGTAATCCGACCCCAAGGTTAGAGAGAATATAACAGACTCGGCGGAATGAATCCAGTCCCGAGCTGGTGGAACAATACAGACTCGTCGGAACTAATCTGGCCTCGAGCTGGTGGAACAATACAGACTCTGCGAAACGAATCTGGCTCCGAGCTGATGGAATAATACAGACTCGGCGGAACGAATCCAGACCCGAGCTGGTGGAATAATACAGACTTGGCGGAACGAATCCAGCCCCGAGCTGGTGGAACAATACAGACTCGGCGGAACGAATCCAGCCCCGAGCTGGTGGAACAATACAGACTCGGCGGAACGAATCCAGCCCCGAGCTGGTGGAAGAATACAGACTCGGCGGAACGAATCCAGCCCGAGCTGGTGGAACAATACAGACTCGGCGGAACGAAACCAGCCCCGAACTGGTGGAACAATACAGACTCGGCGGAACGAATCCAGCCCCGAGCTGGTGGAACAATATAGACTCGGCGGAACGAATCCAGCCCTGAGCTGGTGGAACATTTAAGACTTATACAATGGAAGATTTTCAACCTCTGAGGCTCTGCGGATCCTGGCGCGGGCGTCCCCTTTCCAGACTAGCGAAAATCAAAAATTGGAACAAGGTAAAGTTAACAAAAAAGTGGAGGTGACTTAGCACATACCCCATTAAAAAAATTCAAGAAGTAAAACAACAACTCGGGTGTTCCGAGGCAGCGTCCTGCCCGAGGCCTCCCAAAACGCAATTATGAACCTTACAATTCAACGTCCCGGCTAACCAGGCTACGGATACGCCGATCCGGGGCGGTCAGACAGATCCCCACGGGGGAAGAAGATCACCCCGTGTGTGCCCTCCCTGGGTGGTTCTCAGCGGGACTCACCAGCCGACTCGCAGGGAAAGAAACCTCTCTGGGTCCGGTTTACCCGAGACTCCTGTAATCAAGGGGACCATTCGGCCAAGCCAAAGTCAGGTGGTCCGATGGTTCTCAACAGGACTCACCAGTCGACTCGCAGAGGAAGAAATCTCCCTAGGTCCGGTTTACCCGGGAGCATGATGGTCATGGAGGCAATTAAGTCATCTCCATGCCATACTCTCCGATAGTCTTCAAAGGGACTCACTGGCCGACCTGCAGGGGGAGAAACGTCCATGGGTCCTGTTTACCCGAGCTGTTCCTCAAAAATACGGGCCATGAGGTAGTAACGCTCCGGCATCGGGGTTTTGATAATGACACCCGGGATTGGCGTGCCACGAGGGGTTCGCGCGTTTCCCGCTTGTGCCTCATTCCTTGATGCGTTCTGGATCCTCAAAAGTGAAAGGAACCAGGTCGGAACACTTCTACCAGGGGGTTTGATAATGACACCTGGGAGTGGCGTGCCACGGGCTTGGTGCCCTTCCTAATTACCGATCACCCCTTCGCATCGAGCACGTCCCAAGAATATCGAACATGATTTTCGCATTTAATTAAACAACAAGTAAAGTGGACGAGCTTTTTAATTTAGAAAGAGAAAAACATGTTCATATTCATGTGACCTACTGCCATTCTTACAACTCTTGGTGGGTCATTTCAAGAGAGGCTTTACGAAGGTTCTCTGGTTCTGACAAGCTTATCTACTTGTAGTTTAAAGAAAAAAAAGGTTACTGGAAGTACCTTCTCAACTTCTCGGCATTCCAAGGCTTTTTTAGCCGGGTACCGTCCAGTTGCTCCAAAAGATAAGCACCCGGTCTCACAATATCCAACACTTTATATGGCCCTTCCCACTTGGCGCCCATTGAACCTTCTTCGGGTCTTCGGGTATTCAATGTGACCCTCCTCAAAACCAAATCTTCGGGGAGGAAGGATCAGATCTGAACCTTCTTATTGTATAAACGGGCCATTCTTAGTTGACATACGACTGCTTTCATAGCTGACTTCTTTCATTTTTCTTCGGCCAGGTCAAGATGATTTCTGATAAGTTCCTCATTCTGTTCAGCCTCAAAATGTCGGACCCGGTGGGTGATCATCCTTATTTCTGCTGGGATAACTGCCTCACACCCGTAAGCCAAAAAAACGGGGTCTCTCCCGTGGAATCCTTGTAAGTAGTTTGATGTGCCTACAATACTTCTGGTAATTCTTTGCAAGATCCGAGTTGGGCCTTCATATTTGCCTTGATCGTTTTGTTGGTAGCCTCGACTTGCCCGTTGGACTTAGGATGAACAAGTGAAGCGAATCTCAGGGCGATTTAAAGGTCTTCACAGAGTTTCTTGAAACCCTTACGGTCAAACTGTTTCCCATTGTCGGTAATGATGGCCTGAGGAATTTCGAACCGGCAGATGACATTTTTCTTCAAAAATTTGTTGCATTCTTCTCTGTGATTGCAGACAGAGGTTCGGCCTCTACCCAGTTAGTAAAATAATCAATGGCAATAATGGCGTACTTGGCTTGTCCCCGTCCTGCTGGCATCAGCCCAATGATATCCAACCCCCATTGAGCGAATGGACATGGGCTAACTAGTGAGGTCAACTGCTTTGCCGGTTGATGATGAATGTTTGCATTCTTCTGGCACCCCTAACACTTTCTTGCAACCTTCATTCCGTTCTTGTGAATGGTCAGCCAATAGAACCCTGTCTCAAAGCCTTATACGCAATAGATTGCCCCTAGCATGACTTCCACAAATGCCCTCGTGGATCTCTCTGAGCACATAGTCAGACTCTTCTGCCGTGAGGCATCTCAAAAACGGCACAGTATACCCCCTCCGGTATAATACCCCTTCAACTTTCTCGCTTCCTTCCTATCTTCGGGTGTCTCCCCAGTCTCCAAATACTTCTTGATTGGGTCCATCCATGAGGCCTCCTCTCCTACCTCTACTTCCATTATCTATGATTTACCGATACTTTTTTCCTGCAGACAAATCAAATGGATGGTTCTGGGCTTCTCTGATTTAATGGAGGATTCCAACTGAGCTAGCGAGTCTGCCTGATGGTTATTTTCCCGACCGTCCTGCTCGAACTGCACACTGCCCATTTATCCGACCAGCTTCTTGACCTTGGCCATATACGCCGCCATGTTAGGCTCTCTAGCCTGAAATTTGCCCCTCAGCTGTTGGATGGCTAGCTGGGAGTCGCTCTTCACAATCATATCTCGGACGCCCACTACCGCGCACAACCTCAATCCGGCCAAGATGGCTTCATATTCTGCCTCATTATTGGTGGCCTCAAAATCAAATCTCAAATCGTAGACCACCTCTTCGCCATCATTACTTCGTAACACAACCTCGACCCCACAACCTTGCGAGCTAACAGATCCGTCCACATATAACTCCCACTTGGTCTCTGAAACTTCTAAAATATGGGTCCCAGTGAACTCGGCCATAAAATCCACCAGGGCCTACCTTTTTACCGATGCCCTCGGTAAGTAAGATATGTCGTGCTCACTCAACTCCACTGACCACTTTACTAACCGACCCGAGACCTCTGGCTTATCCAGGATCTGCCTCAATGAGTGGTCGGTATATACTCCGATTGGATGGGCTTGAAAGTAAGGTCTCAGCTTCCTGGTAGCCGTGACCAATGATAACGCCACCAGTTCATGAGCCGGATATCTCATCTCCACATCCAACAGGGCTTTACTAATATAATACACCGGCCTCTGGATCTTATTGACCTCCTGCACCAGTACCGATCTCACAACATATTTAGATACAGCTAAATACAAGAAAGAAGTCTCATCAGAGATCGGTTTGGCCAAAAACGGAGGTTTGGCTAAGTATTGATTGAGCTGCATGAAAGCTTCCTCACATTCTTTCGTCCATCTGATGTCCTTCTTAATCTTCTTGACCAACTTGAAAAATGGGTGACATTTGTCGGTTGCATGAGATATGAACCGGTTTAGTGCCGCCACTCGGCCTGTTAGGCTCTGCAACTCTTTGACTGTCATGGGAGATTTCAAGTCCATAAGTGCTTGTATCTTCTGTGGGTTAGCCTCTATTCCCCGTGCACTGACCATATACCCCAGAAACGTCCACGAGGCCACTCCAAATGCACACTTCTCTAGGTTCAGCCTCATGCCATGCTTTTTTACTAGCTCAAAGGTTTCCGAGAGGTCGGCCAAATGACCCCCTGTTCCATGGTCATTGTTATCATGTCATCAACATACATTTGCATGGTTTTACCAATGAGGGGCTGAAAGACTTTGTTTACCAACCTTTGAAAAGTGGCCCCCACATTCTTCAAGCCGAACGACATCACCCTATAACAGTATAACCCTCGATATGTGATGAATGCAGTCTTATCCTCGTCTCCATGATGCATTTTTACCTGGTTATAACCTGAAAAAGCGTCCATGAAACTGAGCAATCCATGACATGTAGTCGAATCCACCAGTTTATCCACTTTCGGGAGTGTGAAACTATCTTTCGGGCAAGCCTTATTAAGGTCAGAGAAGTCCACGCACATTCTCCACTTCCCACTAGGTTTCTTTACTAAAACTACATTCGAGACCCACTCCGGGTACTTTACCTCTCTGATGAATCCTTCTCTTAGCAATCCTTCCACCTCGGCCGCTACCGCCTCGCAGCGCTCCTGGTTGAATATTCTTCATTTTTGCTTGACCGACTTCTGAGTCGGATCCACTGCTAGATGGTGGCTGATGAACTTGGGGTCTATCCCGGGCATGTCACTATGCCCCCAAGCAAAAATATATGCATACCGCTCTAAAAGCTTTAAGAGATCCTGTTTCAGGTTTTCTTCCAAACCCGCTCATACCTTAATAACTTTCCCAGGGCCAAAGAGTTCTACTGACTCAAGCTCTTCGGCTGCCCCTAACCGGGAAATCTTCTTGGATCGTGCATCTGGAACTTTATCTGACTCTTCTGAGTCTTCCTCCTCATCCTCTTCCATTCTTCTCTTTTTTCCGACTACCCTATCAATACAAAAGGGTCTCTTTTGAAACAGTGGCAAAGCAACTCCTGGTGACTTTCTGACTTCCACATACAATCTCGATCCCAGCCCGGGGGGGAAACTTCAGCTTCAAGTAATAACACGACATGACGGCCTTAGTCTTCATCATAAAAGGCTGGCCCACTATGACCTGGTAACTGCTTATGCAATCCACCACAGTAAAGTCTATCATGATAGTTCAGGTGCGTGGGGAAGTTCCGACTGTCATGGCCAGCTGTATCCTGCCCAGAGGGACGACTGTTGCTCCTCCGAACTCGTACAATGGCGTCCCATCCTGGGTCACTGTCGCATATTCTATCCCCAATCCATCCAAGGCTTCCTTATAGATTATGTCGACTGCGCTCCCTAGATCCACCAAGTGTTAGGGTTGGTGCTCCGAGTGCCAATTATATTTTGTATTTCTATGTAAATACTAATGTAACATTTTATTATGAATAAAATGAACAGTTTATTTTATATAACTTCTTCTTTAATATGGTAAAGACGTAACCGACCTTAGAATGATTAGTTATGATACTGTTGCAAAAGCGTCGCAATTGACATTGAGTTGTATCATGACGTTGTCATTATTAGACAGTTCCCGGTCAAGGTTTACACTACTTGGTCAGTAAAGTAAACCCGTAGAGACTGGTACATGTCGTATATTGGAATCTTGGATTCCGATGGTTTCTCAGTGAACCATGAGTCTTGGAGACTCGTATAGATGTGTAGGTGTTTATAGCGGATAAATACTGAACGACTCACCGAAGATTCTTAATGGATGGTACACCAACGTCAATAAGAATCTTCTCGGGTTGAGTGAGCATAGTGATTCTTTGACTTGAGATACCACTGTGGATATTTGAGTTATCCTCCACACTTAGATGGCAGTCACGTCACCGATCTATTTAGATCAGACCTCCGCCTGTTCGTTGGGTGTGGACTGATGCTCAGGATATCCTGTGTGTATCAAGATATGATCCGTCAGCTCTGTGTACAGAGTATATGTATTGAATATGGTATTAGCAATCTGTTAAATCCATGGGCCCGTGGTACACTTTAGAAATTAGTTCTAAGTGTTATTTGAGGGATTGCTAATAGAAACGTCGACGTGATTATATCTATAGAGATTTGACGTTTGTATCTATATCTATGGATTAATCCGGATACCTGTGACAGAGGGATTATACATATGCAGTGACCTCGACATGTATGATTCAATGAGTTTATATGTGTTCGTCATAATTTACGGATGGTGAATTATGGACACGTATTTGATTTAGTGACGGATATGCATGAATCTAGAGAGTCTCACTAATGAAATTTACTCGTAGAGTACTAGGGCAACTGTTATGAATAATACTGATTATTTATAACTCGTTTAATGGTTAAACGAAAATACATGCAATCGGGACCTATCGGTCATTTCCAATATTGATGTGTATTTTATTTAATACTTGATTTGATTAAATACAAATTAATAAAATATCAAATTGTGATATTTGACTTATATCATTAATATATGTATTTGAGATATTTATTGTAAATATAATACATATATTCAAGATATTTAAATTTATTAATTAATTATTTAATTGTTAAATAATTAAATTAATTTATAAAATAAATATCTTAAGTAATGATTTCAACTTTATGAAAATTGGAAATGGCTTATTCTAATTGGAACACATTTTGACAACTTTATTAAAGTTAAAGTGTTTCTTTAATTAAGCCAAATTGTGTGCCAATTGAATTAAAACAAAAATAAAGTATTAGATATTTATTTTTTGTTTCAAAATTTCGGCCAAGGTGTATTGTGTATATCAAAATTGTTTTGATTCATTTTACACACTTACACAACTTCAACAAAAATTACAAAGAGAGAATTGAGAGTAAAAGGAAAGGAAAAAGAAATCAAAGCAAAATTTGGATTTTGTAAGTTATTTCATCTTATTCTTCTTCATGAAAATTGTTTCAATATTTCTTAGCTTCAATTGTGATGTTAAGATCATGTCTCTACTCTTTTAGTTTGTAATTAATTTATTGGATGCTTGTTGGATGTGTTTAAGCATGTAGAATTAATTTATTTGCTTATTAATGTAATTAAGCTTAATAAATTAATTAGAAAATTAAAGTTGCTATTATAGAGTTAATTAGCCATTCATAATTAGCCTAGAATTGTTCTTGATTAATTTCATGATGGTGAGAATTAATTGGTGTAGTAATTTGAAGATTAAAGTATTGAATTTTATTAATTTAATGTAAATTGCCCAATTTGAGTGATTTGTGAAATTAGGGTTCTTAACCCACTCAAATTTTGGGGCTTTTCATATATATGCTTTGATTTGATGTATATTTGATGCATGTAAAATTTGGGATTAATTGGATTTGATCTTGACATGTTTTGAACAAATTGGGCCAAATTGCAATTAATTAAAATTCCGGGCTGTTTTGTAAATTCCAGAAAAATCTGGGCAGTGGCGCAAATTTGGAAAATATTTCTGATTTTGTAGCAAACTTGTAAGAATTATTTTGGGATTAATTTGGAATTAATTAAATATTAATTGACATATTTAAAACTAAAATATTAATTTGTAAAAGTTTGGGGTAATTTTGTAATTAAAAGAAATATGATTTCTTAGATTATATTTCATAATTTAAGTATTGTAATTAAATAAATAAGTTTATTTATATTTAATTGTTCCAAGAAAATTTTTTGAAATCGGAGAAATCGTTTTTCCGCGTTCCGCTGCGCTAACCTTGTAATTCCCAATAAAACCCCAACAAAAATGGTATCAGAGCGAGTCTGATTCTGGAACCCCGATATATGATAAAGCCTTTAAAATTCAGTATTGACTTTAATCTTGACTTTAATGCATGCTTATAATTATTTAATTTGATTAAATAAATTAATACATCTTTAGCGGAAAATCCCTATTTAAAATAAGATTTATAATTTAATATGTATTTGATGTATATTAATCGGTCCGTCTTGTCAATACCGCTTATCAGTAACTTTTCTTTCTAACGACTATATCCGAGAACGTGCCAAAGCTGTGAGGATATGGCCGGTAGAAATTTATTTGTACCAGATATATTTGATATTAGGTGAATTCAAGCGAAAGCGCAATCTTGAACGTGCCAAAGCTGTCAGGGTTACGTAAGTATCTTGAATTCATCATTGACAAGTTTGACCTTGGTACGCCTCCTTGTGAATTTGCCAAAACTGTCACAACGAGAAACGACCAGGACCGAAAACCCAGGAGTCACTATTGAGTGATCGACAATCTGTTGTCTACCTAAATGAATATACGTAGGCAAGAACGTGCCAAAGCTGTGAGCTGAAATATATTCATGGGGTCCACCTTTCACTATTATGTTATGATTTGATTATCGCATGTTTTGTATTCTGTTGGGGGATTACAGTATTGCATGAAATAGTGAGATGAGCATTTTAGATTAAAAATCCATGATCTAGTTAATGTTTTATGATATATATTATAGAAACTATTATGATTTTTTTCTGCTTATTTACTGACCGTTGTTTCGCTGTCTACTTGATAGATTTGCGATGGCGGCACCTCCACCCCATCCTTTTGCACGTATGATTGATACGAACAAACTGAAAGGCGCAGAAAACTTTGCGGATTGGGTATATGGACTTGAGGATTGTCCTCAATTCCGAGAAACTGGGGTATATTTTGGATGGTCCATTACCGCTTGCTATATCACCCGATGCATTACCTGAAGAACGTGAGACTTTCCAGCAATGGAAGGATGAATGATTTAAGGGTTAAATCATTCATCTTGAGTTCACTTTCTTATGAGCTTAAGAAGACTTATTGGGAGATGCACGATGCATATAACATGATGACACAACTTTGTGAATCGTTCATTAAACCAGGAACAGGTCATTGTTCATAAAGTTTCGATGGAATTGTTCCATTCTAAACTTGATGAGGGGCAGGCTGTGAGCCCGCATGTGCTTCACTTGATCGATTTGATCGAGCAGTTGAGGCAACAAGATTTCCCTCTGAACGAGACTCTTGGCCGTAGTGTGATTCTCGGTTCACTTCCGGCTTCATATCACCAGTTCGTCATGTACTTCAACATGAATGAGATTCACTGTACTTACCGTGAGTTGCATAGGATGCTTCTCACAGCAGAGGAAGATTTAAGGAAGGGAGTTCCGACTCGCCTTCTGAAACCCACTTCAATTTCCGGTTCTTCCCAATCCAAGTCGAAGGGGAAAAAGTCTAAAGGAAAGAAGAAGAAGGGTTTCAATATTCCTCCGCAAGGTAAGACGGTGAAGCCCAAGAGAGCTTCTGAAGACAAGTGCCACCACTGCCAGAAAGTCGGGCACTGGAAACGTAACTGCCCGGACTATCTTGCGCAACTCAAGAAGGAAATAACATCCATATCAGGTACTTTGATTTTTCCAATTATTGATATCTCTTTGGCTTGTGAAGCTATTACATCAAATTGGATTTGGATTTGCTGTGTCCTATTCACATTTGTAATACGTTGCAGGTGCTGACGGGAAGTAGACGGCTGAAATCTGGGGAGATGCAGTTGCGGTTCGGGAGTGGCGACTCTCTGGATGCAGTTGCAATGGGCTTATGTGAGATTCCCTTACCCAGTGGGGGAGACTTTTGTTGCATGACTGCTATTTTGTGCCAGGATGTGTGGCGAATATTATGTCTCTTTTTGTATTAGATACTGAAGGTTATAATGTAAATATTAAGAATCGTTCTTTGTATTTATTTGATAGTTGTAATATTCAGATCCTTTGTTGTCCAAATGAGCATGGTCATTACATATTGCGTACCTAACAATATATCTTTAATACTGGAATAAATAAACGTAAACAATCTGATATAAATAATACTGAACTCTGGCACATGAGGTTAGGTCATATAGGCATGAAACGCCTAACCCAATGGTTAAGAATGATTTGATACATGATCTCACCATTGAAACCTTATCCAACTTGCGAATCTTGTATTGTATTCATGGTAAATGACCAAAGCCCCATTTTCAGGTGTTGGACACCGAGCCAGTGACTTGTTGGAACTCGTACATTCTGATGTATGTGGTCCCTTAAGTCAAACTGCTCACAGTGGCTTTTCTTACTTCGTCACATTTACCGATGATCTGTTCACGGTACGGTTATGTCTATTTGATGAGATATAAATCAGAAACTTTGAAAAGTTCAAAGAATTCCGAATGAAGTTGAGAAACAAATGGTCAATATATTAAATGCCTTCGATCTGATCGAGGCGGTGAATATATGAGTGGAGAGTTCACTGATTATTTAAAGGAGAATGAGATTCTCGCTCAATATACTCATCCCGGTACTCCGCAACATAATGAAGTATCTGAGAGGGAGAAATCAGACTTTATTAGATATGGTCCGATCGATGTTGAGTTATACAGATTTACCCTATTATTTATGGGGTTATGCTATTTTAACTGCCGTACATTTTGAACAAGATTCCTTCCAAGGCTGTTCCTAAGACTCCGTATGAGATATGGACGGTAGGAAACCAAATCTTAGTTATATTAAGATTGGGGGTGTCCTGCTTATGTCAGGATGGCTCAGCAAGATAAGATTTTGCCTCGAGGGCTGAAGTTTAGGTTGTTGGATATCCTTCAAATACAAAAGATATTTGTTCTATGATACCGAGCATCGAAATGTGTTCGTAGCTCGCTTCACAAAATTTCTAGAAATAGAATTTTGGCTGAAGGTGGTGATCATAGACAGGTTGAACTTGATGAAGTACAACCTGGAACCAACGAACTAATGGAGGAACCTGTAGTTTAATATGATGGAGACCTTCAACAACCACACACTCCGTAGGTCACAAAGGGTATCTAGACCTCCTGAACGCTTGTATTTGATACAAGAAAAGAGTCTCAACGTTCTCTTATTAGAAGAGACTGACCATTTTACTATAGAGAATCGATTTGGACATCGACTCTCGTGAAGTGGCAAGACTCCATGAAATCCGAGATGGACCAATGTATGAGAATCAAGTTTGGAACTTGGTTCCGCTTCCTGAAGGAATTGTTCTATCGGTTGTAAAGGATTTATAAGAGGACGCGAGGGCCCGATGGAAAGGTTGAAACCTTTAAGGCCCGACTGGTAGCTAAAGGTTACTCGCAGCGACCTGGAGTCGCCACGATGATGAAACTTTTTCTCCAGTTGCCATGCTAAGTCCATCGGGATTTTATTGTCAATTGCCGCATATCATGATTACGAGATTTGACAAATGGATGTCAAAACGGCTTTTCTAAATGGATTTCTTATGATGAAGAAATCTATATGGAACAACCGAAAGGTTTTTCATCCAGCGAGAACTCGGGCATGGTATGTAAGCTGAAGAAGTCCATTTATGGACTTAAACAGGCTTCACGAAGTTGGAATCTTTGATTCGACAAGATAATCAAATTGTCTGGTTTTCTCAGGAATTCGGAAGAATCTTGTGTGTATCAGAAGGCCAGTGGAGTATGGTGGTATTTTAATTCTCTATGTTGATGACATCCTTATCATTGGGATGATATTGGGATGATGCAAGACGTCAAAGCTTACCTCTGTAAGAATTTCTCCATGAAGGACCTGGGCGAAGCTTCTTATGTCTTGGGCATAAACTCTATAGAGATAGAGAAAAGAAGCTTATTGGGTTATCCCAATCAACGTACATAGATAAGATCTTAGAACGGTATAATTTTGTTAACTGTAAGACAACAAACATACTGTTCAGACATGGCTTACATCTTTCGAAGAAGATGTGTCCGCAAACAGAAGATGAGAAGATTAGAATATCTAATCAACCTTATGTTTCGTGTTTGGGCAGCATCATGTATGTCATGTTATGTACAAGGCCTGATAATATCACTTCGCAGTCAGTGTGACGAGCAGATATCAGTCCAGTCCAGGAAATGACCATTGGATGCCATTAAACATATCCTCAAGTATCTTAAAGGTACCAAGGATAAGTTTATTATTTATGGAGGAAACAAACTGCATGTTAATGGGTATACGGATTCCGATTTCCAATCGGATCCTGATGATAGAAAGTCTACATCAGGATTCGTGTTTACCCTTAACGGTGGTGCAGTTTGTTGGAAGAGTTCCAAACAGGGGTCAACAGCTGATTCCCCCACAGAGGCGGAATATATTGCAGCTTCAGAAGCTGTAAAGGAAGCTGTATGGGTTAAGAACTTTATCACAGAATTGAGAGTAGTCCCAAGTATCGAGAATCTGATTCCGTTTATACTGTGATAATACTGGAGCCATTGTACAAGCAAAGGAACCAAGGGCGCATCAGAAGTCGAAGCATGTGGAACGAAAGTACCACATCATTCGAGAGATTGTGTCGCGAGGGGACATTGTCATGTGCAAGGTACCGAGTGAAGGATATATTTAGCAGACCCGCTTACGAAGGCCATACCTCCGAAGTTATTTGATAAACATATGGAGTCGATGGGTATTAGATACAATCGATATTGACACTAGAGCAAGTGGGAGATTTTGTTAGGGTTGGTGCTCCGAGCGCCAATTTTATTATGTATTTCTATGTAAATACTAATGTAACGTTTTATTATGAATAAAATGAACAGTTTCTTTTATATAACTTATTCTTTAATATGGTAAAGACGTAACCGACCTTAGAATGATTAGTTATGATACTGTTGCAAAAACATCGCAACTGACATTGAGTTGTATCATGACGTTGTCACACTACTTGGTCAGTAAAGTAAACCGGTAGAGACTGGTACATGTCGTATATTGGAATCTTGGATTCTGATGGTTTCTCAGTGAACCATTAGTCTTGGAGACTCGTATAGATGTGTAGGTATTTATAGCGGATAAACACTGAACGACTCACCGAAGATTCTTAATGGATGGTACACCAACGTCAATAAGAATCTTCTCGGATTGAGTGAGCATAGTGATTCTTTGACTTGAGATACCACTGTGGATATCTGAGTTATCTTCCAAATTTAGATGGCAGTCATGTCACCGATCTATTTAGATCAGACCTCCGTCTGTTCGTTGGGTGTGGACTGATGCTCAGGATATCCTGTGTGTATCAAGATAGGATCCGTCAGCTCTGTGTACAGAGTATAGGTATTCAATATGGTATTAGCAATCTGTTAAATCCATGGGCCCGTGGTACACTTTAGAAATTAGTTCTAAGTGTTATTTGAGGGATTGCTAATAGAAACGTCGACGTGATTATATCTATAGAGATTTGACGTTTGTATCTATATCTCTGGATTAATCCGGATACCTGTGACGGATGGATTATACGTATGCAGTGACCTTGACCAGTATGATTCAGTGAGTTTATCCGTGTTCGTCATAATTTATGGGTGGGTGAATTATGAACACGTAATTTGATTTTGTGACGGATATGCCTGAATCTATAGAGTCTCACTAATGAAATTTACTCGTAGAGCACTAGGGCAACTGTTATGAATAATACTGATTATTTATAACTCGTTTAATGGTTAAACGAAAAATACATGCAATCGGGACCTATCGGTCATTTCCAATATTGATGTGTATTTTATTTAATACTTGATTTTATTAAATACACATTAATAAAATATCAAATTGTGATATTTGACTTATATCATTAATATATGTATTTGAGATATTTATTGTAAATATAATACATATATTCAAGATATTTAAATTTATTAATTAATATTTAATTGTTAAATAATTAAATTAATTTATAAAATAAATATCTTAAGTAATGATTTCAACTTTATGAATTGGAAATGGCTTATTCTAATTGGAACACATTTTGACAACTTTATTAAAGTTAAAGTGTTACTTTAATTAAGCCAAATTGTGTGCCAATTGAATTAAAACAAAAATAAAGTATTAGATATTTATTTTTTGGTTTCAAAATTTCGGCCAAGGTGTATTGTGTATATCGAAATTGTTTTGATTCATTTTACACACTTACACAACTTCAACAAAAATTACAAAGAGAGAATTGAGAGCAAAAAGGAAAGGAAAAAGAAATCAAAGCAAAATTTGGATTTTGTAAGTTATTTCACTTTTTCTTCTTCATGAAAATTGTTTCAATATTTCTTAGCTTCAATTGTGATGTTAAGATCATGTCTCTACTCTTTTAGTTTGTAATTAAATTTGTTGGATGCTTGTTGGATGTGTTTAAGCATGTAGAATTAATTTATTTGCTTATTAATGTAATTAAGCTTAATAAATTAATTAGAAAATTAAAGTTGCTATTACTTACTAGAGTTAATTAGCCATTCATAATTAGCCTATAAATGTTCTTAATTAATTTCATGATGGTGAGAATTAATTGGTGTAGTAATTTGAATATTAAAGTATTGAATTTTATTAATTTAGTGTAAATTGCCCAATTTGAGTGATTTGGGAAATTAGGGTTCTTAACCCACTCAAATTTTGGGGCTTTTCATATATAAGCTTTAATTTGATGTATATTTAGCAATCTGGGAGACTGTGCCCGGACTCCACGCCCGGTGTGAAGAATCGATGCATATCTTATAACCCATGGTCCTCCGAACGAGTGGAACTTCCTTCTTTGCCCTTACCGAACTGTTCGGAAACCTTAGCCGCAGAAATCCCCATCAACATCCAATCTGAAGGCCCGACTCGGATCTTGGAAAAGACTGTGGGTTGAAGAATTACCAGAAGTATTGTGGTCACACCCGGACGACCTATAAGGATTCCACGGAAGACACCTCTTTTCTTTGGCTTACGGGTGTGAGACAGTTATCCCAGCAAAAATAGGGATGATCACCCACCGGGTCCGACATTTTGAGGCTGAACATAATGAGGAACTTATCAGAAATCATCTTGACCTGACCGAAGAAAAATGAGAGCAGTCGGCTATGAAAGCGACCGTATGTCAACAGAGATGGCCCGTTTATACAATAAGAAGGTTCATATCTGATCCTTCCTCCCCGGAGATTTGGTTTTGAGGAGGGTCACATTGAATACCTGAAGACCCGAAGAAGGTTCACTGGGCGCCAAGTGGGAAGGGCCATATAGAGTGTTGGAGATTGTGAGACCGAGTGCTTATCTTTTGGACCAACTGGATGGTACCCACCGAACCACCCTGGCAAACCTCAAAAAGCCTTGGAATGCTGAGATGTTAAGAAGGTACTTCCAGTAACATTTTTTTTTCTTTAAACTACAAGTAGATAAGCTTGTTAGAACTAGAGAACCTTCGTAAAGCCTCTCTTGAAATGACCCACCACCAAAGTTGTAAGAAGGGAAGTAGGTCCCATGAATATGAACATGGTTTTCTCTTTCTAAATTAAAAAGCTTGTCCAATTTACTTATTGTTTAATTAAATGCAAAAATTATGTTCGATATTCTTGGGACGTGCTCGATGCGAATGTGTGATCGGTAACTAGGAAGGGCACCAAGCCCGTGGCACGCCACTCCCTGGTATCATTATCAAACCCCTGGGTAGAAGTGTTCCGACCTGGTTCCTTTCACTTTTGAGGATCCAGAACGCATCAAGGAATGAGGCACATGCGAGAAACGTGTGAACCCCTCGTGGCACGCCAATCCCATGTGTCATTATCAAAACCCCGAGGCCGGAGTGTTACTACCCCATGGCCCGCATTTTTGAGGAACAAGTCGGGTAAATCGGACCTAGAGACGTTTCTCCCCCAGCAGGTCGGCTGGTGAGTCCCGTTGAAGACTATCGGAGAGTATGCATGGGGATGCTTAATTGCCTCCATGACCATCATGTTTCCGGGTAAACCGGACCCATGATGATTTCTTCCCCTGCGAGTCGGCTGGTGAGTCCCGTTGAGAACCATCAGACCACTTGGCTTGGGCTTGGCTGAATGGTCCCCTTGATTACATGAGTCTCGGGTAAACCAGACCCATATAGGTTTCTTCCCCTACGAGTCGGCTGGTGAGTCCCACTGAGAACCACCCAGGGAGGGCACACACGGGGTGTCTTCTTCCCCCGTGGGGATCTGCCTGACTGCGCTGGATCGGCGTATCCATAGCCTGGTTAGCCGGGACACTGAATTGTAAGATTCAGAATTACGTTTTAGGAGGCCTCGGGCAGGACGCTGCCTCGGGACACCTGAGTTATTATTTTACTTCTTGACTTTTTGCATGGGGTATGTGCTAAGTCACCTCCACTTTTTTATTAACTTTACCTTGTTCCAATTTTTGATTTTCGCTGGTCTGGCAGGGGGACGCCCGCGCCAGGATCCGCAGAGCCTCAGAGGTTGAAAATCTTCCCTCGTATAAGTCTTAAATGTTCCACCAGCTCGGGGCTGGATTCGTTCCGCCGAGTCTGTATTGTTCCACCAGCTCGGGGCTGGATTCGTTCCACCGAGTCTGTATTGTTCCACCAGCTCGGGGCTGGATTCGTTCCGTCGAGTCTGTATTGTTCCATCAGCTCGGGGCGGGATTCGTTCCGCCGAGTCTGTATTATTCCACCAGCTCGGGGCCGGATTCATTCCACCGAGTCTGTATTGTTCCACCAGCTCGGGGCCGGATTCGTTCCGACGAGTCTGTATTGTTCCACCAGATCGGGGCTGGATTCGTTCCGCCGAGTCTGTTATATTCTCTCCAACCTCGGGGTCATGTTACGTCCCACCGAGTGCCTGATACTGGCTTGAGGACAGACCATACGAAGGCATTGATGATGATCAAAGTTGATATAAGGGCAGTTCTTTGTACAATTCCGAGGATCAGCCACCTGGAAATCGATCAACACACTTCTGATTTATGTAGTTCCCGGCACCAACTCGTACGCTCGTTGGAAGAAAGAAATAGGGGACAGATGTTGATCAGGATTTCTAAGGCTAAGGTTTTCGAACAGTTCGGTAAGGGCAAAGAAGGAAGTTCCACTCGTCCGGAGGACCAGAAGTTATAAGATAGACATCGATTCTTCACACTTGACGTGGAGTCCGGGCACAGTCTCCCAGATTTGATCGACCAGAGGACATAACATGATTCAGTTTACAGAGGCCGACAATATTAGAGCCTAGACCGATCATAACAGCCTGATAGCTCGGTTCATTCTTACCTTCTCCCCAGGATCGGGATAATGAGCTCAGATATTTTGGGTCAGTCGGGAGTGGCGGGTGCAATTCAGCTCGTTGTCTGACCGACCTCTTGAAGACCGGCGTTGAATCAGAGCGGTCAAAATTTTTAATCCAAAACTCTCACGTTTGAAATTCGGCAGACTGTCGTCATTAATGAAAAGGTCTGACAATGTACTTTTACTGTGTGATGCGACAGGAATTCAGAGGGTAGGTCTCACTTTCTGCGATGGCAGTTTAGGGAAGGGAACCTGTCAAATCACCGGAAATCCGCAGACCTGCAAGACTTGCGTCACAAAGATATGGGAACAGTGCCGTATATTGAGTAGTATATAAGGGAAGGATGATCACATTTGTAGGGGTTACAAAATTTTCCATTAGAGAACTACTTGTAAGAAATAACACAACCTGCTCAGTGTCATTAGACCTTCTCTAACACAGGTCGGTCGAGCTCGGTTTAGTAATAAAAGAACCCCCCACCCCGCTTTGTGACCGTGGACGTAGGCTGGATAAGTTCCGCCGAACCACGTTAAACCTTTTCTTTTCGATTTCTTGTGCGTTTCTTGTTTTTCGCCAAATTTGCTTTTGGTCGTCCTATAACCAAACAAATTCAAGGTTGAGGGAAGGTTGTCTCGGTTGAGTTATCTCGAAACTGCCCCTGGGATGGAAATCATCCGTCAACAATATCATTTTCAAGAATTAATGTAGGACCATCCAGATTTTTGGATCAATCTTTGATGATATATAATATATAAAGAAGAGACTTATATACATAAGAACATATATTATAAAAATGTTATGCAAGTTATCTGTAACCCATCAATTTTACTAAATTATTCAAAACAATATGAGCATTGATGAAAATTAAATCTATATTTATTTATGGAATTTGATCTAAGAAGTCGACTTTTTACACCTTTTTAACCACTTCTCTCTCAGCCTCTTCCACGATACGTTTTCAATGCAAGTTTTTTTTTAATTAATTTTTTTAAACTTTCAAAGCAAGTTAATTCAACGGATTTTTGGCGGGAAACTATTGAGGAAAAAATTTCAGTAGTATGTTTACAATGTCCATGTGTAGGCGACATCTTAAAAATATTTGTACCAAATTATTAAGGATTAAAACAAATCAGTTTATATTGGTCCACTCTCATCACAAGATTGATTTCACTTGAGTAGTAAAGGAAAACAAATATAGAATTGTTAATGGTTGTTTTTCATTTCAGAGATAATATTGGAAACTTATCTCTTGAATAAATCTATCTCAATTGAAAATTTATTTGGTTGTGGGAACTTCACAAACTTAGTAAAAGATAAACATGTTGTTTATTAAGTGTTATTAAACGAAATTTAACATGCTTCAAACAGATTATGCCAAAATTCAATATTAAATCATAAACCTTAGAAAATAAGAAAAACCTAGAAAAAATGTTGATGATAATGAAAAACTCGAAATCCAAATCGAGATGCCTCTGTCCTTAAGAACTTATTAGCCTCCACCTCAGTGCTATACAGATACTATGTGGCTAACGTTCTCCCATGATTCCTTAGATACTTCTTGTTAAAGGGGCATTCCTTTAACAAGATCTTGAACAATGAGAAATGGTGGTTATTCTCTCTTGACTCCAAAAGAAAACACCCAAGACTTATGTGACTTTCTGCATTATGGACACTTGTGTTTTTCTTCTTGATGTCAATGAACTCAAGGGCCTCTTTATTTATAGGCAATGAACCTTTGGTTTGGGGTGTAACACTCCCAAGGGTTATACCCCTTCCCTTATGCCCTTTTAGGCCGAGAGTCTCATCCTATCAAATTAGAGGACATATCCATATAAGTTTGTGTCTTTCCCATAAGACACAACCCAAAGGACATGACCCTCCTACACACAAACTAAATATTTAGAGAATTTACAACAATCCCCCATAATTTTCTAAATATTAATGCAAATACTTGAGAGAGTTTCTATGAAATAAAACTGCATCGAAATATGTAGCTTTCGCCTTGAACCTTTCCTAGTGAATGACAATCGGATTTACTTGGCAAACCAGTGACCCATAGTCTTGAACTGTTCCGCCGTTGGTGTAAACCAAGATAATTGCCAACACACAGCTTTACTTCGACCATTTCCCATTCTACGGTTGTGTTCATTTCGGCCATGAACATTGGTCTTGGATTCATCAAGCACTTTAGGGAATTCAGCCTGTAAAAATCCCATGGAAGCGACCTCACTTCTTACTTGAAATAGGTGATCTACTATAAAGAGGTAATCTGCTTTTACCCCCATTAGGACTCTTCTCCTAATATAATGATCATTAAAATCCTTAGCTTATCCTAGCCTTGACAGACAGCACTCTGCGTCATTATCGGAATGGGAAAGAGTATAAAACTCTATAGTGCTTGTTTTGAATTGCACAAAGTTTCAGTTGTCCTTTTTGAACCTAGATCTTGGGATCTCCAGTCAGCTAGGTTGGGTTTCCACAATGACAATTCTTAATTTATAGGCTTCAAGCCCATTTCCCTCGATGACTTCTCAACTTGCTCTTTAAGTAAACTTTTAGTTAAGTAAACTTTTAGTAAGTGGATCCGCTAAGTTTTCCTTTGATTTCACATAATCGATCGATATTATGTCATTTGAGAGTAGTTGTCGTATGGTATTATGTCTGCGATGTATGTGTCGAGACTTACCATTATACATTGTATTTTAGGCTCTCCCAATAGCTGATTGACTATCACAATGTATGCTTATCATTGGCACTGGTTTGGGCCAATTAGGAATATCCTCTAGGAAATTTCGAAGCCATTCCGCTTCTTTTGCTGTTTTATCTAATGCTATGAATTCTGATTCCATAGTAGACCGGACAATGCATGTTTGCCTCGAGGATTTCCATGACACGGCTGCACCACCAAGTGTGAAAATAAATCCACTCGTAGATTTGGAATCCACTGTATATGATATCCAGTTAGCATTGCTGTATCCCTCTAGCACAACATGATATCTCGTATAATGCATACCATATTTTGAAGTTTCTCTCAGATACCTCAAAACTCTTACTATGACTTTCCAGTGGTTATGTCCTGGATTGCTCGTATATCTGCTAAGTCTGTTTACAGCTTGAGCGATATCAGGTCGTGTGTAATTTGTGAGATACATAAGATTTCCGATGATTCTTGAATACTCTAGTTACGATACGCTTGAGCTAGTATTATTTGATAAATAAAGAGTTAGGTCTACAAGAGTTCTAGCCACATTTAGATCTCCTTTATTATATTTCTCAAGTATCTTCTCAACATAGTGAGTCTGAGATAATATATATCCTTATGATGTTGTGGAGATCTTAATTCCTAAGATCAGATCAGCCACTCCTAAATCTTTCATATCAAATTTGTTGGTCAGTACTTTCTTGGTAGACTGAATCATCTCATGATTACTATCAATTATCAGCATATCGTCTATGTAGAAACACACAATGACATATCTTTTTTGAGTTGATTTGGTGTATACACACTTATCACACTCATTGATTTTGAACTCACTTGACAACATCTCTGTGTCAAATTTTTCACGTCATTACTTCAGTGCTTGTTTTAACCCGTATAAGGATTTTACAAGTTTGCACACCTTCTGTTCTTGTCCAGTAACATTGAAACCTTCTGGTTGTTCCATGTAAATTTCTTCATCCAGTTCACCATTTAAGAATGCCGTCTTTACATCCATTTGATGTATTTCAAGACCAAATATAGTTGCTATGGCTATGAGCATTCTTATTGACGTGATACGAGTCACTGGTGAATATGTGTCAAAGTAATCAATGCATTCTTTTTATCTATAACCTTTTATGACAAGTCTTGCCTTGTACTTATCTATTGATCCATTCAGTTTCATCTTCCATTTGAATATCCATTTGTAGCCCAGTGGCTTACAACATGGAGAAAGATCAACCAACTCCCATGTATGGTTTTGTAGGATGGAATAAAGCTCACTATTGATAGCCTCTTTCCACAAAGGTGCCTCCGATGAAGACATTGCTTCTTTATATCTTTGAGGCTCATTTTCTAACAAGTATGTCAGAAAATCGAGTCCAAATGACTTAGACATTCTAGCTCTTTTGCTATATCTAGGTTCAATTGCCTCAATATTTCCATGTTGATCTGACTCTTGGTCAACCTGATAACTGTTTTGACAGTATCAATAGTTCTTTTTGTTGGACAATTATGACCCATAGCATCACTATTTGTAAAAGACATGGTGTTTTTGTACAAATTAACTATATGACAAAAGAAATTGCTCTTTTATCATTTTGTAATTGGATTACTTGAATATATAAATGATAAAAGTCCATATGATTAGTACCAGATTAATAAGTTATGAGACAATATTAATCCATGAAAGGTTTAATCATTAAATATCCATAGTCGCAGTATTATCGAAACTGGATATTGAAAATGCGGAATATGCGAGTATTACACTTGTGCGCGTTATGAAAACTTAACGATATAGTTCTCATATATTTAAGTATGGGATACTTATGCAAGTGTGATATGAGGTTTTGTTAGCCATTGGACCGGGAACTGCTTCGCTCTGGATAGACCCATCGGAATCCCATTGGTAGTATGACTATGTGTCTATGGGAATCCGAATCAGGGTAGGTGTATGTGGTCTTAACCTGAGACTTGCATCGCTAATACTTGCGACAATCAATATATTTTGGTTTTGGTCGTCCGAAGCTTTAACGGGTTATGTGTATGCCTCTTCTGGGTTTACTGAGAATCGTAGTGTATTGGGTGTGATGTCAAGATGGAAGTATCACTTCAGTCATATGGAGAAGATGATCACGCAGGGATACAGAACTAGTACTCTAATATGCTGTAGCTATCGAGATAGTATGACTAGGTCATGATTATCTTATTAAGGAGACTAGTTGCTAGTGATTCGATATATGCTTCGTACGGGGCAGACACAATTCCAGCCCCAAGCCTAGCATGTGACATCTGATACTGGATCGTAATACACAATACATAGTATACTATGCCTGATATAGATTATATATTCTTCGTTGAATATTTTTGGAGAATTGGGTAGGCACGGTGCTTTGCTAGAAGCCAACCATGTCTTGTAAATCGGTAAGAACGTGGTACCGGGTATGCACGTGTCGGATAATCCCACAGCCGTATTTACTGCCAACATATCCAGGGATCTCTTGGCTTCCCAAAGATTCATCGATGACATTTGACTCGAACAGAATTAATCTGAGATTAATTATGAGAGAGAGAAAATTAATCTGGGATTAATTACGGCAAGAATTTATTTAGGATAAAATTCGTATAGAAGAGAGAACGCGATTAATTTGGAATTAATCGATTAAATAATATATTGGATATATTAATTGAAATCAGATTTCAAAGCGGAATTAAAATTGGATTTTAATTTGGGCGAACGAATTAAATTGGAATTAATTCGCAAGTGACTTTCGTAATAATTTTGCTAGGCATTATTATTTAATTAAATTGGATTTAATTACGTCGCAACGGAAAATTCGTTTAATCGGATTAAACGAACCCAAGCCCGAAGTGTGTAGTCTCACTCAACTTGAATTTTGAATTTAAGTGTGGGACCCACCAACTTACATCACTAGTCATTCAAGTTGATGGAAGTGGTTGGGAGCTTTTATGGTAACTTCTCCAACACACTTTGCTTTTTGCTTTTTGAAAAAGCATATACCAACTTTTGCAAGTTGACTTTTGTAATTGTAATTGTTTTTAGAAAACAAAAATACAAAAACCACAAAACTCTCTCTTCCTCCCTCACATTGCCGTGACTCTCCTTCTCCCTCTTGGAAATTTTGTTTCAAAATTTCAAGCTTGCTAGCACATTTGTAGTTAAAGAATGTGATTGGGAAACTCACCATTGGGTTGGATTCACTCAAAGAAGGCTTGGAGCTTCATACAAACATACAAAATTTTCACATCCAACATCTGACCATTGTAAGTTTTTTCCACAAACTTCTTTAATATTCACACACAAATCATTCTTAGAGACCCATGTCTTGTCTAGGACACTTACAATGGTATCAGAGAGCCATATCTAAGCATGATTTGAATCTAGGGTTTGTAAACTTTAATTTGGGGATTTTATGCTTGGAGTGTGAAAATTCTAAATTGATTGTTTGGTTGTGTTTGGATGATGATGAATTGGATTTGTGCATCTTTGGATTTGTGAAAAATTGATTAGATTAATTTTCCCTAAAATCCCTCATATGGCCGAATATGAACCCTTAGTGAACTCATGGTGATTTTTGAAATTTGACAATTGGATATGTTAATTGGCATGAAATTGAATGTTAATTGTTGATTTAATTGGATTGAAATCAAAATTGGATGTTAATTTCATGTTGTTGCCGTGAGTGCAGCATGTTGGAATGAGTTGGTTTTGCTTCAATTTGTGTTGGACAAGAATTGGATAATAAAGCATGATTAATTAGATTAATTGGTGTTTTGAAAATATTGGATTAATTAATTAATTGTGTTAATTACACTTTAATAAAAATTAATGTGATATTTAGAATATTATGTTAATAAATATTAGTCTCTAAAATTGGATTGGGCTAATTATGTTGTATTTGGGCTTAATGAGCTTGGTTTGGCCAAGCATGATTTTGGACAATTGGATTGGATCCAAATTGGGCCTAAAACCATTTCCATAAAGTCCAAATATTACTTTTGGGCCTTTAAAAAATTTAATTGGGCCTAATGGGCCTAAATTGATTTTTGGCAATAGGGTGATTCCTAATGGGCCTTGGCATTTTGGGTTTGATCCATATTGGCTAAAGCTCATGCCTTAAGAATTAATTGAAAGCCCATTGGACTTTAATTGAATAGTATTGGATACTAATTGGGCCTTTGAGACCCATTTAGATTGGATTTGGGATCCAATTCTTTAAGACACATAAATAAGTGTAATTATTTAATTTGGAATTAAATTCGAATTAGTATTGAATACAAATTAAATTAGATTTAAAATTGTAGTTCGATATAATTCAAGAACACATACTTTGAGTATTTATTCTTTAACGAGTTGGACTCGCGCAAATCAAATCGTTGTATGAACATTGGATGGTCATTAATTCAAAGATTAATTAATTAAATTAGATTGATGGAATAACATGCTTTGTGTGAATACATGGATGTATTTGTATGAATAATGTATATCGGATGGATATTAGAAGGGTGAAGGCAATTTTGAAAATTGTTGTAATAAATTTAGAATTTATTAAATTAGACATGCGTGTCCAGCCTATGATCTCTTTACTCTTTGTATTTCTCTTCTCACCAATTCCCCTCAATGTAAATGAGGTTTCTTTTAGTGTTATGTAATTGAGTAGAAGTATATAAAGTGCTAGCGGGAAAGAGGAAAGAGAGAGATTTATTCTAGGAACAAAGTTTGTTATATATCCATCCGCATATCATTATTATTTTATTCGCGCCTTATTATGCTTTTAGAATGCATGTTTAAGGGTGTATGATGAGACCTAATCAAAGATAATAAATTGGTTACCAATTTACGTGAAAAACCCTCACTTTAATATTAAGCGATTTCCTTCCATTGAGTGGTTCTCTCTCAAGATCCAAGATTGGCATTGGTTTGTTGGCCAAAGTCAAGATCATTGTCCATCGCGGATGTGTTTGAACCACGAAAGCTTTGTTATATATCGCATGTCTTGGGTAGTTATGACTTGTTGGCCAAAGTCAAAGTCACTTTTGTACATCGACGTGGATTACGAAGCTTTCCCACTGTCAATGGGTCATGCTTAACTGGAATCATTAAACTTGTTGAGCCAAAGCCAATGCTTAGTTGATTCAGAGGAAAAGTTTAGGATATATATATATATATATATATTTGATATATATTTGGACTTGGAGGTCCACCTACCGGATCTAGGAATTGGATGGGATCCAATTGATCTTAGAGATCTACCTAGTTAAGTTTCATACAGTTTGTTGGCCAAAGTCAAGGTCGTGTGTTATTTAACGGGATCTTAGCCCACTAGGAAACTGGGTTTTCCGAGTACTCAACAGAGGGTTAGAGGCTCACCGAAAAATAGTGGGAGACCAGTATTAGATTTGCAATTTCATTTAATATTTGCCAAATACGCGCTTTCAAAATATTTTCGTCGTTATATATTTATATTAGTTGGACTAATATTTTATTATTTTCTTTGAACAGTTGGGCTGTACCATAACTTCATTTGTAGTTGATTTTATAGTTGGACTATAGTAATCATTACATTTGACTATACCAGATATCGTTGATTGAATAGTTAGACTATTGCAATCAAGATGACTGGAAAGATTAGCGTTAGAGACATCGTCATGGGAGATAATGTCTTTAACGGCTCCAATTTTCCAGACTGGGAGATGAATCTTAGGATTGTCCTGGGAGCCGAGAAGTTGCTCTATGTAATAGACAGACCTCTCGGGCCAGAGCCTGGACATGAGCGAGTTGTTGTTCATGAGCTTTGGAAGACTCACAATGATAATAACTCAACTGCTCAGTCCGTCATGCTTGCCGCAATGACCTCTCAATTTCGTCGTCAAAATAAGGGATTGGATCCCTACAACATGATGTTGAAATTAAAGGACCTTCATAGATCTAACCTTAGATCTCAGAAGTATGAATTGCAGAAGAAGCTT
Source organism: Zanthoxylum bungeanum (assembly GCA_019454045.1). Taxonomy (NCBI): domain Eukaryota; kingdom Viridiplantae; phylum Streptophyta; class Magnoliopsida; order Sapindales; family Rutaceae; genus Zanthoxylum; species Zanthoxylum bungeanum. The sequence goes on along the minus strand of SKCR01051448.1, from coordinate 688,724 downwards.
TTTCGCTCTCGCATGTCAGAGGGTACATCTGTCGAGCACTGTGTGTCGCAGATGATTGCTGACATCGAATAGCTGGGTCAGCTGGGCATAACCTTTGAGGCTGAGACTTCCATAGATTTGATCTTACAGTCTCTGCCTAACTGCTGGGGCGGGTTCATAATGAACTATAATATGATGAACCGAGAGAAGACTCTTGGAGAGTTGATGGCGATGTTGAAAGAAGCAGAGCCAGAGCTTCTGAAGGGCAAAAAACGCGAGGCGCATTTCACTTCGACATCTCAGAAGGCCAAGGCTTGGCCGAAGGCTTCTAGAGGTGTGAAGAAGAAGAAAAGAAATGGCAAGGCCAAATCATCACAGTCTTCTGGGAAGACAAATGACATATCCCATGATGTCTGCCTAAATTGTGGCAAACAGGGTCACTGGAAGCGTGACTGTCGTATGGACAAGGAAGACAAAAATGAAGTGAAGGCGGGCAAGGCTCCAACTTCAGATATATTTGTTATTGTAATAAACGTGTCCTCTACTGGTTTTAAAAAAAATTGGATTTTGATACTAGATGTGGTACATACATATATACCTATGTGCGTGATCTACTGATTAGCAGGAGACTGGCTTCAGATGAGATCGACCTATGAGTCGAAAACGGGACGAGAATCACTGTTTTGGCCATTGGGACCTATGTTTTGAACCTGTCATTGGGGCATGTAATTACATTAGGTGACTGTTATTTTGTACATAGTTTGCCTAAGGAATATCATCTCTGCATTTTGTTTAACCCGTTGCGGGTGTACCTTTGTATTCTGGAACACTAGGTGTTTAGTATATTAAGATGACATTTTGATATGTACAGCAGATGTTAATGATGGTCTTTATATTTTGAATATAAACGAATCTCAAACATATAACATGACAAACAAAGGCTAAAACTAAGTAACACAGATGAGACTTATTTGTGGCATTGTTGTTTGTGACACATTAACAAGACTCGTATATCCACACTTTCGAAGAATGGATACGTGGACGAATTTGATCATAATTAATATGATGTCTGCGAATCTTGTTTATTAGGCAAAGTGCCTAAAATACCTTTTAGCGGTAAATGTGTACGTGCCATCGAACTGTTAGCCCTCGTTCATGGTGACGTATGAGGGCCTATGTCTAGCTAGGCTAGAGGTGGTTATGAATACTTCTTAACCTTACGGATGTTGCATCGCGTTATGGTTATGTGTATTTTATGAAACATAAGTCGGAAACTTTTGATAAATTCAAAGAGTTTCGACTTGAAGTAGAAGAACAGACCAGAAAAAGTATTAAAACATTACGGTCGGACCGTGATGGAGAATACTTAAGCAATGAGTTTCTTGATTACTTGAAAGAGTATGGTATTCTTTCACAGTGGACTCCTCCCGGAACACCTCAATGAGAGGTGTGTTTGAACGGAGAAACCGAACTGTGTTGGACATGGTAAGGTTAATGATGAGTCGCACTGAGCTACCAATTTCCTTCACGGGATACGCAATGAATAGTGCAATACTTATTTTGAATAAGGTTCCGTCAAAATATGATGGACAGACTCCATATGAAATATGGACAGGAAAAAAACCTAGTTTCTCATTCCTGAAGATTGGGGATGTTGGGCATACGTTAAACGTTTGGATGGTGTCAAACTAGAACCCAAATCGGATAAGTGCCTATTTGTAATTAGTAATCCTAGGGAAACCAAAGGATATTATTTCCACAACCCATAAGAGAACAAAATATTTATTGCTCTCCATGCAGTTTTCCTTAGAGGAATTCCTAAATGCAGTGGTAAGTGGGAGGAAAGTAAAACTCGAAGAAAATCGGAGTGATACTGTTCCTGGCACCGATCCCCTCACGGAACACGAACATTTCATCAGGGATGAGACTGTTCCACAATCTTCTAATACACAAGAACCACGTAGGTCGGAGAGAGTCAGAAACAACCTAAGAGGTATGGGTTTCTGATCTCACCTCATGTAGACATTAATCTTATTGAGGATAATGAGCCGGCTATGTATGAAGAAGCGATACAAGGTATCGACTTTTCTTTATGGAAAAATGCCATGAATTCTGAAATGGATTCCATGTATACCAACCAAGTATAGCACTGCCATGATTAAATCCATTCGGATAATGCTTGCTATTGCTGCATATTTCGATTATGAAATATGTCAGATGGACGTCAAAACCGCTTTCCTTAACGAAAACCTTTTGGAGGATGTTTATATGCAACAGCCTGACGGTTTTGTCGTACCAAAACATGCAAACAAAGTTTGCAAGTTAAATCGGTCTATTTATGGATTGAAGCAAGCATCGCGTTCCTGGAACCAACGTTTTGATGAGATCATAAAAGAATATGATTTCATTCAAAAGGAAGATGATTCTTGTGTATATAAGAAGGTTAGTGGGAGTGCATTGACATTCATTGTCATTTACTTTGATGATGTATTGCTTATTGGCAATGACATTATTATACTACAATCCGTGAAAACTTGGCTTTCATTAAAATTCTCCATGAAAGATCTGAGAGAAGCAGCCTTTATTCTGGGAATAAGGATCTACCGGGATAGATCCAGAAAGCTGCTTGGAATCTCTCAGAGCTCGTACATTGACAAAGTTTTGAAAAGATTAAACATTGATATGTCTAAGATGGGATTGCTTCCAGTGTCACATGGCGTCTCTCTATCTAAGGACATGTGTCCTAAAACTCAAGATGAGAGAGATAACATGGTCGGATCCCGTTTGCATCTGCAGTCGGATAGATCAAGCATGCTATGATATGTACACGACCTGATGTCTCGTATGCTTTGAGCATGTGCAGTCGCTATCAGACAAATCCTAGTGATGGTCACTGGATTGTTGTTAAGAACATCCTTAAGTATCTTAGATGAACTAAGGATGCATTCTTAGTATATGGAGATGGAGAACTTGAGGTTACTGTTGGAGTTTCTAGGTCCATAGGATCGAATAAAAAATATGAAATAAACGTGCGAATACAACGAGGGAGTTGCGGAATACTCACATTGATCGGTTGATAGACGATTTGGGCAACAAAAATTGATCTTTCTGCCTCTTCACTGCTCGGTAGTGAGCTCACTGGTCTGCTCTATTTTGGCGTCCATTGATGCTCTTTGAACAAGCTCCAAGCTTCGTCAAACGAATCCCGGCTCATGGGTGGACTTCCCTATCACCTTCGCATGTCTCGTAGTGTGCTAGCACTTGCGATTTTTGCCACAAAAATCCAACTCTTGCTTCCCTTTTTCTTTCCATCATTCGGCAGTTCACTGCCTCACAAAACAGAAGAAATTGGCGTGAGAGAGGGAGTGAAGAAGAAAGAGAGAGTTATGTCTTTTGGTGGAGAAATGTGTATCTAATACACAAACATTAATTTCCAAAATTAATTATATCTTTTTCTCTTTCCAAAAGTCAAGCATAAATGCTTTCAACCACCAACATCAAGTCACATCTATCAACTCAATCAATCACATCAATAATCAATCCAATCAATTGTCACATCACTCAAAGTGACATGATTTGACGCTTGATGTGACGTTAGATGCGACTAGCGATTTGACGTGCCACACTCGAATTCGAAATGCGAACGCGCTCGTAAATAATATCGGGCTCGGTTCGCTAATTCCAAATTAACGAATTTTCTGTTGCGTCGTAATTAAATGATTACGCCTAGCGAAATCACTATTCACGTCACTAACGAATTAATTCTAAATTAATTCGCTCGCCCGAATTAAAATCTAATTTTAATTCCGCGTCGAAATCCAATTTCGTTTAATATATCGAATATATTAATTTATCGATTAATTCCAAATTAATCTTTCTCTCTCTAAATGATATTTTATCCCAGATAAAATATCTCCGTAATTAATCCCAGATTAATTTTCTCTCTCATCTAATTAATCCCAGATTAATTTAGAGTGTGAGTTATACGTCATCGGTGAATTTTTGGGAAGCGACCCATGAGATCCCCAGATATGTTGGCAGTAAATTCGGTCGTCGGACTATCCGAACACGTAAGTACCTCGTACTACGTTTATACCGATTTACAAGACAAGGTTGGTAGCAAATTCGGTCGTCGGACTATTCGAACACGTAAGTACCTCGTACTACATTTGTACCGATTTACAAGACAAGGTTGGCCTCTAGCAAAGCGCCATGCCTACCCAATTTTCCGGAAATATCCTTACAGGAATAAAGGATCTGTATCAGGCGTAGTATACATAGTATAGCGTATTTCTATCCAGTATCGGATGATCACATGCGAGGCCTTGGGCTGGTACAGTGTCTGCCCCGTACGAAGCATATATCGGATAACGAGCAACTAGTCTCTTTAATATCGGATAATCATGACCAAGTCATATTATCCCGACGGTTGCAACCTTATTTAGAGAACCAGTTCTGTATCCATGTGCGATAATCAACTCCATATGACTGGAGTGACACTTCCGTTTTGACATCACACCCAACACACTACGATTCTCAATATACCCAGTATTTGCGTACACAGAACCGGTTAAAGCCCTGGACGACCTCAACCAAAGTATATTGATTGTCATATGTATTAGCGGTGCAATTTTAAGGTTAAGACCAAATACACCTACCCTGATTTCGGATTTCCATAGACACATAGTCATACTACCATGGAATTCCGAGGGGGTCTAATCCAGAGCGAAGCTGTTTCCCGTACCATCGGTGAAACACAACCTCATATTACACTTGCATGAGTATCCTATACCCAAATATATGAGAACTATGTCGTTGTGCCCTCACAATGCGCACAAGTGTAATACTAGTCTTTTACGCATTCATCGATGTCAAATCTTGATAATGCTCTGACTAGGGATGTTTAATGATTTATCCTTCGTGGATTGATATTGTCTCATATCATTCTCAATCCAGGAACAAATCACATGGACCTCCTATCATTTATATATCTAGGTGATCTAATCACAAATGATAAGAGTGCAATCTCCTTTGTCACATAATTAATTTGTACAACAACACCGTGATCTGTACAAATAGTGATGCTATGGGTCATAATTGTCCAACAATCTCCCACTTGGCCTATAGCCAGTCACTCGAGTGTCTTACACCCGAACTATGTACGGTTGGCTCAAATTGCTGAGAAATACTTTCGTCAGCGGATTTACATGATTATCGTCTGATGCGATTTATTCGATCATCACATCGCCACGATGTATGATCCGAACGAATCAGATGAATAGTCGAAGTATGTATCTCGATCGTTGATGAGACCATTAATTCTTTAGCCTGTTCTGAAGCCTAGCTCAGCTGCTAACAGAACTATATCTAATCTAATTAGATTTGTTTATTGACCCAGAAGGCTTCTATTGCCGCCTCAGCCACAGTAATAACCCGCATTTGTTGTTTATTCGGTAAGAATATCTTGCTAGGAAGATTTCCAGCTCACTGTACCGTTATTCAAACTGTATAGTACCATTTGCGACTTATATTCGTTTATATCGGTTAGGAAACTTGCTACAGTGATCCCAGTCACTTCAAGTTCTCATTCTCCATAGATTAAGACAGCATCTTTAGTTCTCTAAGACACTAAATATGTTCTTAACTTCAATCCAGTGACTATCACTTGGATTGGCCTAATTGTGAATCCATATGCTCAAAGCGTATGAGACACCAGGTCACGTATATTTTTCAATGTACGATTCCACGGAGAGTTTTCTCGAAAGCCAAGCTTTCGCCGATTGTTTTTATATGGGAATATCATTTCCAAGAAATGACGTATTATCATTATTTATAGGACATCCACTGTCAGTGCGCTCCCACTAACCCTCTTATATACACAAGAATCATTTTCGTTTTGAATTAAATCATACTCCATTATGATTATATCAAAAAGATAATTTCAAGAACCTATGTTTGCTTCAATCCAAACATGGATCGAATAACCCGCAAACCTTGTTTGATAGTTTTGGTACGACAAAATCGTCAGGATGTTTTAAACATCCTCCGAAAGGTTTCCTTTTCAGGAAAGCGATTTTCCCGTAAAGCTGACATATTTCATAAATGAAATACGCAGCTTTAGCAAGCATTATCCAAAAGGATTTACCGTGGCAATAGGTAAAAGGTTGAATCGTAATCAACACAATGTTGATAACGATACCTTTCCGCTAAAAGCCTAGCTTTATACGTTGGTATGTTGCCTTCCATGTATGTCTTCCTTGAAGACTTATACAGTACCAATAGGCACAATGCCTTGCGGTACATCAACTAGTATCCAAACATAGTTGATATACATGGATCCATTTCGGATTATATGGCACTTTGTCATAATAGGGAGTCGATACCTTGTATCACTTCCTCATACGTAGTCAGTTGGTATAACTCAATAAGATAGACATCTTTATGAGGTGAGATCAGAAACCCATACCCCAGGTTGTTTTCTGAATCTCTCCGACATACGCGGTTCTTGTGTATTTGAAGATTATTGGTAATAGTTTCATCCTTGATGAACTATTTATGTTCCATTAGGAATCGGTGCCTGGAATAGTATCACTCCGATTTTAATCGAGCTTTACTATCCTCCCACTTACCACTGCATATCGGTATTCCTCTTAGGAAAATCGCATGGTGAGCAACAATCTAATTATTCTCTGGTGAGATGTATAAGTACTATACTTATGGTTTCCCTAGGATAACCTACTATTGGCACTTATCCAATTTGGGTTTTAGTTTGGTATCATCCAAACATATGCCTAGCATTCCCAAATTTACAGGAATGAGAAACCCGGTTTCTTTCCCGTTCATATCTAATATGATATCTGTCAAACAGATTATTATGGAACCTTATTCTAAATAAGTTCTGCACTGTTTATACTTATCTGTTGAAGGAAATGGTAGCTCAGAGCGACTCGTGATTAACCTTATCATGTCCAACAAAATTCAGTTAATCCGGTTTGGACACACCGTCACTTTGACGTGTTCCGGGAGGAGTCCTCATTGAAATAATACTATACTCTTTCAAGTATACTTGAAACTTATTGCTTAAGTATTTTTCATTACGGTCTTACCGTGACAGTTTAATACTTTAGCCGATCTGTTTGTCTATTTCGTGTCGAAACAGAAAGTTTCCGATTTGTGTTCTTCAAAAGAAACACATAACCATAACGCGGTGCCACATCCGTAAAGGTCACGAAATATTCATAGCCACTTTTAGCCTAGCTAGACATGGGCCCACTTGCTTCACTATGAATTAGGGCTAACAGATCAGTGGCATTTACACTTTTACCAAGTAAATAGTGTTATAGGCACTTTGCCCAATAAACTAGATTTGTAGACTTTATTTGATTGGAATCAAATTAGTCCGAGTACCCACTCTTCAAAAGTGTGGATATACGAGTCTGGTTTAATTGTGTCCCAGACAACAACGCCACAATATGTTTCATCTGATCAAATCAGTTTGAGCTGTTTGTTTGTCATTATATACGTTTGAGATTTATTTATATTCAAAATATAAATTCTGTTATTCACATCTAATGTGTTTATCTCAATATCATCTTTATATAATAAAACACTTTAGTGTTCTAGAATATAAAGGTTCACCCGCAGCGGGTTAAACACTGATATAAAGATAATGTTTATAGTCAAACTAGTTACATTATAACAGTTTCATAATCCTGCTCATATCAGATTCTGAACATCAGTATATATTTATGTACCACACTTAGTATTTAAAATACAATTTCAATACTAATAGTGAACATAATTATGACAAACATATTTGAAGTCAGAGCCTTGCCCCGTCTTCAATTCCTTCATGTATGCTTTGTCCAAACGGCAGTCACGCTTCCGCGATCCCGTTTGCCACATTTAGGCAGACATTTTGGGATATGTTCTTTATCTTCCTAGAAGATTATAATGATTTTGCCTTTGTCTTTTTCCACATTCCAGAAGCCTTTGGCCTAACCTCGGGTTTCTAGATTATCGAAGTAAGGTGCGCCTTGCGCTACTTGCCTTATTGGAAACTTTGACTTTGTCTCTTTGAGAATAGTCATTAACTCTCCAAGAGTTATTTATTGCAATTTAGTACTTCTAAAATCTAAAGATAGATTTATGAAGATCCTTCAATTTCATTATCATACTTTAAAGGATCTAACCCTTAGTTCTGACAAAGAAATCAAGGATTCTACTGCGGTAAGTATAATGGATTAAGCACTAAAGTTATCATCACATTAATCTTCCAAAGATTATGCTCTACTATTTGCTTAACTCCGGGCTTAGGCATAATATGTTATTTTATCAAATAAAGTAACTTATTATTTTTCCAAGACCATCCTGAAATTATTCCCAATTTGAAAATTAAACCATTTAAACACAATTTCCCTAGGATTATATATTAAACGTCAATCTTTCAATTTATATCTTGATTCTAATAGTCCAACTATTTAATCAACGATTTTGGTACTATTTATTATAATGATTACAATAGTCCAACTATTTAACCAACTATAATTTAATAGATTAAAATCAATTATATTGATTACTATAATCCAATTATAAAATCAACTATAAATAAATAGTTTGAATATAGTCCAACTATTTATTAAAACAACATTTTAAATATTAGTCCAACTAACATTTAATTTATTTGACGAATGATATTCGTTTTGAGCGCGTATGGCGAGTAATTGAACGAATATTGCAAATTCAATTATTGCCTCCCACTATTTTTCGGCGAGCCTCTAACCCTCTGTCGAGTACTCGGGAAACCGCGTTTCCTAGTGGGCTAGGATCCCGTTAAATATCACACAATCTTGACTTTGGCCAACAAATTGTATGATAATTAACTAGGTAGATCTCTAAGATCGATTGGATCCAATCCAATTCCTAGATCTGGTATGGGGACATCCAAGTCCGAAACATATATTTTATATATGCCAATACATCCAATGTATTACCTAACCTTTTTCCTCTGAATCAACTAAGCCTTGGCTTTGGCACAACAAACTTAGTGATCCTAGTTAAGCGCGACCCATTTACCATGGAAAGCTTCGTAATCAATGTCGATGGACAAGAAGTGGTCTTGACTTTGGCCAACAAACCACAACTTGGACAAGACACTGACATGTAACAAAGCCTTCGTGATTCAAACACATCTTCGACAGACAAAGGCCTTGACTTTGGCCAACAAACCAATGACGTCTTAGATCTTGAGTGAGAATCACTCAATGGAAGGAAAGACGCTTAATATTTGCGAGGGTTTTTCGCGTGCAAATTGGCAACCAATTTATTATCTTTGTTAATGTCTCATCATCATACACCCTTAAACATGCATTCTAAACACATAATAAAGCGCGTATGAAAAATAATAATGATATGCGGATGGATACTTTACACAATGATCCTAGATCGAATCTCTCCCTTTCTCTTTCCCCCTAGCACAAATATTTCTTCTACCCGTTACACTACACTTCTAAAGAAACCTCATTTACATTGAGGGAAATAGGTGAGAAGTGAATACAAAGAATAAGGAGGTAATAAGGCTGGACACGCAGGTCCAATTAATAAATTCCAAATTTATTACAACAATTTCTAAAATTGCCCCACCCTTCTAATATCCATCCGATATACATTATTCATGCATCGCAACCATGTATTCACACAAGCATGTTATCAATCAATCTAATCAAATTAATTAATCTGATAATTAGTGATCATCCAATGTTCAAACAACGATTTGATTTTGCTCGAGTCAAACTCGTTTTTGCGAATAAGTACTTAACGTACAAATTCTTGAATTAAATTAAACTACAACATTAAATCTAATTTAATATGCATTTAATTCTAATTCGATTATTTAATTCCAAATTAAATAACACACTTTATTAATAAACTTTTACGACTTAAATTCTAAATTTAATCGCTACGGGTCTCAAAGCCCAATTAACGTCCAACGTCAATTTAATTAAAGTCTAATGGGCTTTTAATTAATTTCTTAAGGCGTGGACTTTTGGTCAACTCGAGTCAAACCGAATAACCAAAATCCAATCCGGGAGTTACCCCATAAGCCTAGAAATCAATCTTGGCCCATTAGGCCCAATTAAACTTTAAAGGTCCATTAAGTCGCATTTGGGCTTTATGGAGGCGGTTTTGGGCCCAATTGGATCCAATCCAATTTGCCTTAACCCAACTTTGTACAACAAAGCCCATTAAGCCCAATAACAACATTTAAGCCCAAATACAATTTCAAGCCCAATTTAATTAAACATAAAAATTCCAAATTTCCCATTTAATTAAACTAAAGTGTATAAACATAATTAATCACCCAAATCATTATTTCCAAAACACAAATTAGGCTAATTAATCATGCTTATCTACATCAATTAGTGTCCAACACAAATTAATCAAAAATCAAACCCAAATCATGCTTATTGTTCTCGGCAATGGAAGGGAAACTTATGTCCGATTCGGTTTCAATCCAATTAAATCCACAATCGACATTAAATCACATTCCCAATTGATTCCAACTCATCCAATGAATCAAAAATAAAAAATCACCAAGAAAACATAGGGCATTATTTTCGGCCAAGCTCAAAAAATTGGGGAAATTTGTTCCAAACAAGATTTCTTTAAATTGATCAAATCAATCATCAATTAAAACATATTTAAACATATTCATTCATCCAATTTCACAAATCATGCTCAAACACATTTTTACCCAAATTTTAAGCCCTATTCATATTTCATGCTTTTACTCGCTCTGATACCATTGTTGGAGTTTCTAGGTCCATAGGATTGAATAACAAACATGAAATAAACGTGCGAATACAACGAGGGAGTTGCGGAATACTCACATCGATCGGTTGAGCGACGATTTGGGCAACAAAAATTGATCTTTCTTTCTCTTCACTGCTCGGCAGTGAGCTCACTGGTCTGCTCCATTTTGGCGTTCATTGATGCTCCTTGAACAAGCTCCAAGCTTCGTCGAACGAATCCCGGCTCATGGGTGGACTTCCCTATCACCTTCGCATGTCTCGTAGTGTGCTAGCACTTGTGATTTTTGCCACAAAAATCCAACTCTTGCTTCCCTTTTTCTTTCCATCATTCGGCAGTTCACTGCCTCACAAAACAGAAGAAATTGGCGTGAGAGAGGGAGTGAAGAAGAAAGAGAGAGTTATGTCTTTTGTTTGAGAAATGTGTATCTAATACACAAACATTAATTTCCAAAATTAATTATATCTTTTTCTCTTTCCAAAAGTCAAGCATAAATGCTTTCAACCACCAACATCAAGTCACATCTATCAACTCAATCAATCACATCAATCAATCAATCCAATCAATTGTCACATCACTCAAAGTGACATGATTTGACGCTTGATGTGACGCTAGATGCGACTAGCGATTTGACGCTTGATTTGACGTGCCACACTCGAATTCGAAATGCGAATGCGCTCGCAAATAATCTCGGGCTCGGTTCACTAATTCCAAATTAACGAATTTTCTGTTGCGTCGTAATTAAATGATTACGCCTAGCGAAATCACTATTCACGTCACTAACGAATTAATTCTAAATTAATTCGCTCGCCAGAATTAAAATCTAATTTTAATTCCGCGTCGAAATCCAATTTCGTTTAATATATCGAATATATTAATTTATCGATTAATTCCAAATTAATCGTTCTCTCTCTTAATGATATTTTATCCCAGATAAAATATTTCCGCAATTAATCCCAGATTAATTTTCTCTCTCATCTAATTAATCCCAGATTAATTTAGAGTGTGAGTTATACGTTATCGGTGAATCTTTGTTAAGCGACCCATGAGATCCCCAGATATGTTGGCAGTAAATTCGGTCCTCGGACTATCCGAACACGTAAGTACCTCGTACTACGTTTGTACCGATTTACAAGACAAGGTTGGCCTCTAGCAAAGCGTCATGCCTACCCAATTTTCCGGAAATATCCTTACAGGAATAAAAGGATCTGTATCAGACATAGTATACGTAGTATAGCGTATTTCTGTCCAGTATCGGATGATCACATGCGAGGCCTGGGGCTGGTACAATGTCTGCCCCGTACGAAGCATATATCGGATAATGAGCAACTAGTCTCTTTAATATCGGATAATCATGACCAAGTCATATTATCCCGACGGTTGCAACCTTATTTAGAGAATCAGTTCTGTATCCCTGCGCGATCATCAACTCCATATGAATGGAGTGACACTTCCGTCTTGACATCACACCCAACACACTACGATTCTCAATATACCCAGTATTGGCGTACACAGAACCGATTAAAGCCCTTGACGACCTCAACCAAAGTATATTGATTGTCGTATGTATTAGCGGTGCAAGTCTCAAGTTAAGACCAAATACACCTACCCTGATTTCGGATTTCCATAGACACATAGTCATACTACCAATGGAATTCCGATGGGGTCTAATCCAGAGAGAAGCTGTTTCCCGTACCATCGGTGAAACACAACCTCATATTACACTTGCATGAGTATCCTATACCCAAATATATGAGAACTATGTCGTTGTGCCCTCACAACGCGCACAAGTGTAATACTAGTCTTTTACGCATTCATCGATGTCCAATCTCGATAATGCTCTGACTATGGATGTTTAATGATTTATCCTTCGTGAATTGATACTGTCTCATATCATTCTCAATCCAGGAACAAATCACATGGACCTCCTATCATTTATATATCTAGGTGATCTAATCACAAATGATAAGAGTGCAATCTCCTTTGTCACATAGTTAATTTATACAACAACACCGTGATCTGTACAAATAGTGACGCTATGGGTCATAATTGTCCAACAGTTACTAGGTTCACCGATGCAAGTTTCAAAACCGATAAAGACGATTATAAGTCGCAATAAGGGTACATATTTTGTTTGAACAACGGAACAATGAGCTGGAAATCTTCCAAGCAATATACTGTTACTGATTCAACAACAAAAGCGGAATACATTGCTGCGGCTGAGGCAATAAAAGAAGCATTTTGGATCTATAAAATTTGTAATTGGATTAGGAGTAGTTCTGTTAGCAGCTGAGCTGGGCTATAGCACAAGCTAAGGAATTACGGTCTCATCAATGATCCAAGTATGTACTTCGATGGTTTCATCTGATTCGAGAGATCACACATCATGGCGATGTGAAGATTGAAAAATCATTTCAGATGAAAACCTATCAGATCCACTGACGAAAGCTATATCTCAACATAAGCATGAACGACCCCGTACATAGTTCATGTATTGGACACTTGAGTGATTGGCTATAGGCCAAGTGGGAGATTGTTGGATAATTATGACCCATAGCATCACTATTTTTAAAATACATGGTGTTTTTGTACAAATTAACTATGTGACAAAGGAAATTGCTCTTTTATTATTTTGTAATTGGATTACTTGGATATATAAATGATAAAAGTCCATATGATTAGTACCGGATTAATAAGATATGAGATAGTATTAATCCACGAAAGGTTTAATCATTAAATATCCCTAGTCGTAGTATTATTGAGACTGTACATCGATAATATGGAATAGACTAGTATTACACTTGTGCGCGTTATGGAAGCTTAACGACATAGTTCTTATATATTCAAGTATTGGATACTTATGCAAGTGTGATAGAAGGTTTTGTTAGCCGTTGGACCGGGAACAGCTTCGCTCTTGATAGACCCCTCGGAATCCCAATGGTAGTATGACTATGTGTCTATGAGAATCCGAATCAGGGTAGGTGTATGTGGTCTTAACCTGAGACTTGTATCGCTAATATTTGCGACAATAAGTATACTTTGGTTTTGGTCGTCCGGAGATTTAAAAGGTTCTATGTACGCCTCTTCTGGGTTTACTGAGAATCGTAGTGTATTGGGTGTGATGTCAAGATGGAAGTATCACTTCAGTCATATGGAGAAGTTGATCACGCAAGGATACAGAACTAGTACTCTAATATGCTACAGCTATCGGGATAATATGACTAGGTCATGATTATCCGATTAAGGAGACTAGTTGCTAGTGATCTGTTATATGCTTCGTACGGGGCAGACACAATTCCAGCCCCAGGCCTAGCATGTGACATCTGATACTGGATCGTAATACGCAATACATATTATAATATGCCTGATATAGATTATATATATTCTTCGTTGAATATTTCTGGAGAATTGGGTAGGCATGGTGCTTTGCTAGAAGCCAACCATGTCTTGTAAATCGATAAGAACGTGGTACCGGGTACGCACGTGTCGGATAATTCGACAACCGTATTTATTGCCAACATATCTATGGATCTCTTGGGTCGCTTCCCAAAGATTCACCGATGACATTTGACTCGAACATAATTAATCTGGGATTAATTATGAGAGAGGGAAAATTAATCTGGGATTAATTACGGTAAAAATTTATCTAGGATAAAATTCGTATAGAAGAGAGAACGCGATTAATTTGGAATTAATCGATTAAATAATATATTGGATATATTAATTGAAATCGGATTTCAAAGCGGAATTAAAATTGAATTTTAATTTGGGCGAACGAATTAATTTAGAATTAATTCGCAAACGACTTTCGTAATAATTTTGCTAGGCATTATTATTTAATTAAATTGGATTTAATTACGTCGCAACGGAAAATTCGTTTAATCGGATTAAACGAACCCGAGCCCAAAGTGTGTAGTCTCACCCAACTTGAATTTTGAATTTAAGTGTGGGACCCACCAACTTACATCACTAGTCATTCAAGTTGATGGAAGTGGTTGGGAGCTTTTATGGTAACTTCTCCAACACACTTTGCTTTTTGCTTTTTGAAAAAGCATATACCAACTTTTGAAAGTTGACTTTTGTAATTGTAATTGTTTTTAGAAAATAAAAAAATCAAAAACCACAAAACTCTCTCTTCCTCCCTCACATTGCCGTGACTCTCCCTCTCCCTCTTGGAAATTTTGTTTCAAAATTTCAAGCTTGCTAGCACATTTGGATTAAAGAAGGTGATAGAGAAACTCACTATTGGGTTGGATTCACTCAAAGAAGGCTTGGAGCTTCAAACAAACATATAAAATTTTCAAATCCAACATCCGATCATTATAAGTTTTTTCCTCAAACTTCTTTAATATTCACTCACAAATCATTCTTAGAGATCCTTGGCATGTCTATGACACTTACACTTTTGAGAGACTTTGTTCTTTGTCTTACCTTACAAGAAAATTTCTCTTTAAAAAATATCGCATTCCTTGACTCAATTATCATATTCGGATTGATGCTAGGAATTTCAGACTTGTGTACTAAGAATCGATACACACTACTGTTGCGAGCATATCCAATGAATATACAATCAACAGTTTTGGGTCCTATTCTAACCTTCTTAGGTTTAGGAACCATTACTTTGGCAAGACACCCCTACACTTTCAGATATTTGTAGGAAGGTACATGACCTTTCCACAACTCATATGGTGTCTTATCCAATCTTATGTGAGGTAGCTTGTTCAGAACGTAGTTGGCGGAAAGAAAGACTTCCCCCACTAGTTCTGGGGTAAACCAGAACTTGTCAACATGGCATTCATCATTTCATTCAACGTTCGGTTTTTGAGCTCATCAATTTTGTTTTGTTGAGGCGAATAAGGAGCAATAGTTTCGTGAATAATTCCATGATTGGAACAATATTCACCAAATGGTGACACATATTCACCACCTCTATCACTCTTGATTCTTTTGATTTTCTTACTAAGTTTATTTTCAACTTCGTTCTTATAGTGTATAAAGCTCTTAATAGCTTCATCTTTGCTCCTCAACAAATACACATAACAAAATCTTGTGCTATCATCGATAAAAGTGACGAAGTACTTTTTACCTCCTCTCGTTTGTACAATATTCATATCATACACATCAGAGTATACAAGTTCCAAGGGTTCAGAACTTCGTTCTATGGAATGAAATGATGTTCTATGTATTTTTGCTTCAACACATGCCTCATATTTATGTTGGTTATCAATTGCAAATTTAGGTATAAAGTCCACGTTAATTAGTTTACGTATTGTATCATAATTAACATGTTCTAACCTCTCATGCCATACATTTTGTGACTCAATAATATAAGCGGAAGTTGTAGCTTTATTATTAGCATTGTGTTGATTGATAATCATTACATTGAACTTGAAAAGGCCCTCAGTGAGATATCATTTTCCTATATAAACATCATTCTTAGTCAATACAAACTTGTCAGAAACAAATACAAGCTTAAAACCATTCTTGCTAAGGAGAGAGCCCAAAACCAAGTTCTTCCGAATATCAAGAACATGCAAAACATTCTTCAATGTAAGCTCCTTTCCGGATGTCATCTTCAGAACCACTATGCCTTGTCCAACCACTCTAGAGGTTGACGAATTTCCCATTGTCAGATGATCGCCACCATCGACCTTATGATATGAGGAAAATATCTTGCTATCAGCACAAATATGACGAATAGGCCTAGTGTATACCCACCATTCTCTCGGATTCCCAATCAAGTTGGCTTCTGTTACAACTGCTGAGAGGTTCATATCTGAGATCTCATCAGTTAGCTGCTCATCTTCAGTGACATGGGCCTCATTTTTCTTTTTCTTGCCTTTGTCCTGAGACTTCTTGTTTCTGCAGTCCTTTGCCATATGACTACTTTTTCCACAGTTGTAGCATTTCCCCTTGAACTTCTTGTTAGCTTGGGAAGAATTAGCTCCACTATTTTTTCTCTTTTTGCTACCCTTTCCACCTTCAATGATGTTGGTCTTAGACTCCATAGTCTTGTAGCTGGCCTTCTCGGACTTCCTGTT
Organism: Zanthoxylum bungeanum; assembly: GCA_019454045.1. NCBI lineage: Eukaryota > Viridiplantae > Streptophyta > Magnoliopsida > Sapindales > Rutaceae > Zanthoxylum > Zanthoxylum bungeanum. The sequence goes on along the minus strand of SKCR01051448.1, from coordinate 671,895 downwards.
GTCCTCTTCCATCCTCAATCGAACCCCAAGGTCTTCAAGACTCATCTGCTTCTTTTTGTGTTTCAGATAGCTCCTGAAGTCCTTCCATGATGGAGGCAACTTTTCAATGATTGTGGCAACTTGAAACATCTTGCAGAGTTTCATTCCTTTATCCAATATTTCATGAATGATCAATTGTAGTTCACCCAACTGAGACATTACCGTTCTTGAATCTACCATTTTGTAGTCCAGGAACCTACCCACGGTAAATTTCTTTTGCCTGACATCCTCGATTTTGTATTTCTTCTCGGGAGATTCCCAAAGAATCTTCGCAGAAATCATGCCTTGGTACAGATTGTACATGGTATTGTCAAGTCCTCCCAAAAGGTAGTTCTTGCACAAGAAGTCGCCTGACGACCATGTCTCTTCTCGCAGTTTCTTGGTTGCTTCTGTTTCTCCCTCCACAGGACCCGGATGATCTTTGAGGTACTTAGCCAACTACAACGTTGTCAGGTAGAACAACATCTTGCTCTGCAATTGTTTAAAGTTTGCTCCACTAAACTTTTCCGGTTTTTCTCCATGAGCGACCGGTACTGCGATATTTCCGCTAGCCATGTGTAACTGGAAAAACCAACAACAATCAATAATTCTACAAAAGACAAATTGTACAACGATCAAACGAATGATCTTGTTTAAGTGATATACTAAGAATCAACTCGTTGTTATATTGGATAGTAGTCCCAAATAATACAAGTCTTTGAATTTACTACTAAGGTTTCTTATGATAAGTAAATAAAGGAATATTCCCAGAGGACGAGGGGGGGTCTGGAGTAACCACTTAAATCTCTGCTCATTTAGGCTCTTATCGCCTTTTTGACAAAATATCCTTTAAAACTTTCTCAATAGAATTTCTTAAACATTCAAACTTTGTATTACACTTCAATTCACAATACAATATGTGTAGATTTATATGTGTATAAGTGTATTAATCAATCAAGCTTGGACCCACAATTAATTTCAACTTTATCACTATGTATATGCTTGTGATAATTGAACACCCTAATATTAACTTAAATCTATACTACTAAGTTTATTGTAATACAATATATGATTTTACTAAGTTAATATTATGATAATATAAATTAATCTAAGTCTATTTTATTCTGAAAATAATTCCAGGATTAATTTCGTTAGTGTCACGTTCGTTTCGTCGTTCGAACGAAACTTTCCAGTGAGTTCACGTTCGTGTAGCGTTCGTAAACGCGTTCGAATGAAATATTACAGAGAGTTCACATTCCTGAAGCATTCAAGAACGCATTCGAACGAAATGTTCCAGATATTTTACGTTCGTGTAGCATTCGAGAACGCGTTCGAATGAAATATTCCAAAGGGTTTACGTTCGCGTTGCGTTTGAATACGCGTTCGAATATTCTTTGGCAGAAGACTTGCGTTCGAGTTCCGTTTGAAGACGCATTCGAACGAGATTACGAAAAAACCAAAATTTTGCCTATGCGTTCGAACGCCCTTGCGTATTTTTCATGCACAAAATATATTTTTCCAGAAAAATGGCTATTAATACATGCAAATTCTCATCTAACAACACTAAATTTAGTAAGTTCTTAAGATTGTTGTTTATTAAGTACTATCAAATGAAATTTAACATGCTTCGAACAGATCATGCCAAAATTCAATATTAAACCATAAACCTTAGAAAATTAGAAAAACCCAGAAAAAAGGTTGATGATAATGAAAAACTCGAAATCCAAGTCGAGATGCCTCTGTCCTTAAGAACTTATTAACCTCCGCCTCGATGCTCTATGGATACTATGTGGCTAACGTTCTCCCAGGATTCCTTGGATGCTTCTTGTTAAATGGGCACTCTTTTAACAAGATATTGAACAAGGAGGAATGATGGATACTCTCTCTTGACTCCAAAAGACAAGACTGAAGACTTATGTGACTTTCTGCACTATGGACACTTGTGTTTTTCTTCTTGATGTCAATGAACTCAAGGGCCTCTTTATTTATAGGCAAGGAGGGGTGCCTTTTAGGGCACCCTTTGGTTTGTGGTGTAACTCTAACAAGGGTTATACCCCTTCCCTTATGCCCTTTTAGGTCTAGAGTCTCATCCTATCAAATTAGAGGACATATCCCTACAAGTTTGTGTCTTTCCCATAAGGCAAAACCCAAAGGACATGACCCTCATACACACATACTAAATATTTAGAGAATTTACAACAAAACAATCACAAAAATAAGGATTTACGTGGTTCGGTGAAAATTGACTCTAACCTACATCCACAAGGAGAAATAAAAATGATTTTATTAGGCTCAAGGTAAATACCAACCCGAACAACTAAAAAATGATTTATACAAGATTTACAACAAATAACCCATCGGGTTCACGACGTGGCCAGGTACGCAACTCACTTTCTCTCTATCACTAGTTTGCTCTTCCTTGCCTTTGTTCTCAAATTACAAGTAATTGTGAAATGTAAAAATTGTTAACAGTTTCTAATATAACTTCTACTCATTTATATAGGCTCTCAAACCCCTCTGTTGCAACCAACTTTGACGTCAGCTCATATCACTACATCATCATTACAACCCTTAGTAATTGCTTCCACCACTTTCTCAACCAATCAAATAAGATTGTTTCCCTACTACTGCACCGTCCTATGGCAGCTACTACACCGGCCTATGGCGGCTGCTATTCTACCAATACACCTGTATATGGCAGTTGGCAAGGAATATGATCAATGTGAACCGCTACTTTATCTATTTCATCATTAGTTTTCTAGATGCACCACTTTATAGGTAGACATACGTCAGCCTACTCCCAAATTGGTCGACCATCATCCCATATTCGTTCATCGGGTCGGGTAATCGACAAAAATGGTACTCTTTCAAACCCATGCGTTAAAGTCGTCGGGTCATACTCATGCCGATAATATTTCATCGGGTCGGGTTTAACAAACTATTGGAGCACCCAAAAAACATGCTTCAATGTGGTCGGGTCGGGTGCTATCTACACTTGCCTCAACTCAGAATCTATCATTCGGAAGAACCTTCATCACATACCATGGTCAGGTCATGTTTCAATCTTCCTTTTATCTATGGGCTCATGGGTCTTTCTATCCATCTGGTTGGACAATATTGTAATAACCTTCAACCGTCCTTGAATTAAGGGCTTGTTAAAAAACCACCATCAACAACAAATCTCATATTCACACCGCTAAGAGTAGTCCCAATCAGCGTCAAATTTGACACTAATTGGCACTCTTAGCGCTTTAACAAAGTGCCGTCATATGTACTATTTTAACGCATGTGAACAGTGCCACATTAAATTTAACGTGACATTGTTCAAATGGAGAAAGTTGTACTATTTATAACAACCCTACACCAAATCCTGCTCATACATTGGGGTTACCGTAAGACTATGTAATCTCACACTTAAATAAAAATGGTTCACTAATATATTTTATATACTAGGAAATATGGTAACCTGAATAAAAATCGATCATCGAATACGTAAGCAACATGGTGATAATTAAACTCCACACATTCAACAAAAAATATGATCATTCCTTTTTACAAAATCGAATTAAAATATGATAATTTGAAGTCTAAATAGACTAATTTCAAATTAAGTATGTGAACATGTCAGTTCTTTAATCCAAAATGCCACATCCTACACACACGATAGAACCAATAATGAATGTAATTATATCATATTTAGTAATATTTGTTACTGTAGATACCTATCATTCCCCTTAACGGTGAACCTTTTAAAGGAAATTTTAATTAGAAAATTCTTTGTCCTCAAATCTCAATTGTGAACCTTTTTCCCACTTTACCATTTTGTTTTCAGCAAAATTTTAAGTTTTAACTATTAATAATATGTTAGGTCGTAATTATATAATTAATAAAATAAAAATTATATGAATTCATAGTATATAAGCAAATACTATATATATATGGATGATGGATGGACAAAGTCCAAATTTAATTTTCTTTTAGTTTATATCTTCCACTTACTTTAAACGTGAATAGTTAGTTAAAAGAAAACGATTTGAAAATTATTCAGCCAAGTCTTGAAGGCCAAATTCATATTTTAGTTTGAAATATCATCAAAATTATAAAATATTTTTTTTTCATAATTGTGTTTTTTTAAAACGATTTAAAAAATCATCAGAAGATACAATAAATTATTAATAATCATAAAAAAAAAGTATTGACAAAAAAAAAATTGTAACACCCCGCCAGAGACAGGATGCTACCGGTAGGAGACATGATTGACCCATCTCTTTAAACCTCTAAATTTACAAAAAAAATCCGGCATGATGTATCCTAAAACTGGACAACCTGAATCTCAGTCCAGCATCAAAACGAACCTGAAATAAACACCATATATTATAATGGACCTCAGGTCCACACCAACACATCAAAATCATCACCTAAGGGCTCTGTGCCCATATCATCTATCAACACTCAAGGGTTCTGTGCCCAAAACATCATAAGCAATTAAAACATTATTTAATACAAACGGCGTTGTGGGAACACAGGATCTGGGGCGACGCATGCTGTCCCGGGCTCGCGGCCCGGTCGGGAGTACGGAGTAGCCACGGGGACTAAACCAGAGAATAATGGAGTCGCCACCCGGTGTGAACCGGGAAAATGAGATTTAAGGCCGCACTCACCCCTCGCAAGGGAAGACCTCAAACTGTTGGGTTCGGAATGGTCCCTTACTTATGTCACTTGTAATGAAAGGATTTACGTAATAATTTAATCAGGCCTAAGTAACACTTATTTCCAAGAGTATCATGCTTTTAAATCCACATGCATGAAATTAATCATCACAACATACAACATCACATGGCAATCTCATGAACATATTCCAATCATATGATATGGAAAACTAAGAACAACCTAATCATGCTTGGGTACTATCTCATGAATACATCGAATGGATAAATGCAGGAATACAAATAATATGATTGACTACATAATGCAAGAGAGATCACCCAAGAGGCAATTATGCATGAAATATGATGAGACAGACTCAGTTCAGTGTGTGCGCGTTCGTGTAGCGTTCGTAAACGCGTTCGAACGGTAAACAGAAGGTTCACGTTCGTGTAGCGTTTGATAACGCGTTCGAACGGGACCAGACCTGATGATACAAAATGCATGCGCGTTCGAGTAGCGTTTGATAACGCGTTCGAACGGTAAACAGAAGGTTCGCGTTCGAGTTGCGTTCGATGACGCGTTCGAACGGGAACTGGCAGATTGCATACATTCATATGGTTTTAGATACCGCATTCAAACAGGATCACAACAACGACATATCTAATCACATGGATATCTAAATCATGCATAAAGATTAACATACTAAGGACTAAATCATGCTTAAGAATAAATAACGCACTAGGCCTAATCAGGCTAAATAAATAAATAACGTACTAACTACATCATGCTCCAATACAAGTTTGGATGAAACGGAATATATGTATCTCTCAAGTGGTACGTGGAGTTGTATCCCGAGTGCAGACCGTACTACCGTCCATTCGGATTCGGCTATGGAATTTACGTCCGGGTTTCCATCCGATACCACAAAAGAGAACATACATTCCGTTTATCCGGAATTCACATCATGCCTCAACAAAACGACTCTCATGCAATAAAAATATATTAAAATAAATAAAAGACAAATGAAAGATAATAAATACAAGGTGCCCTCAGGTCTAACCTTTTATGTCGTCTCTCGGTAGTACGGTGTACGATCGTCGAAAGGGGGGAATGCTCCGCAACTCTCCGATTCACTGGTTTAGCATCCTAGCTCAATGTTTTGCTGTTTTGCTTGCTGTTCGGTCTCCGTTCTGCTACTGTTCGGCCTCTGTTTTGCTGCTCACTGTTCAGGTCACTTGTTTTGACGTTTCAACGGACTGTTCCGAGTGTTTTTTTGTGGGTTTTTAGTGTAGTCTTGTGTGATTATTTTAAGGATTATGAATGCAGTTTTTATGTTACTATTTTGAGGATTTTAGGGACTGTTTTAAGAGGATTTGGCTGCTATTTTGGGGGTGTATTTTCGGTTATGGAGAGTGTTTAGGGGGAGTGTTGTTTTCGATGGAAAGGGAGGAGGAGGAGAGGAAAATTCTAGGTTGTTTCTTGAGTATATTAGGTGTGAATGGAGAGGCTTTTCTCTTTATGTGAATGTGCTAGGGGAGGCTTTTGTATGAATGAGCTAGGGCTTCACCTTGTCTCACAAGGAAGGGATTTGATTTAGTGTTGAGCAAGGAAAGTCAAAGATTGAGGGGGGACAAATTTGGTTAGATTAGGAATACAAAATATTTAATTTGTTATGATTGATTTTAATTAGGCATGGCATCTTTTTAATTTAGTATGTGATTTTGTTTAGTTAGGAAGGAATCTTGTGTAATTGGTGGGTGAATATCTTAATTAAGGAATTAAAATATTTGATCGATTTTAATGTTTATTTTAATTTGGTATGTGATTTTTAGATTTGTTTTGATTTCACCATGTGTTAAATATGTGTTTTAAGTGGGCTTGGGCGTGTGGGCCAAGGCTTGGGCGAATTGGGCTTGATGTGAGGCTAGCAGCAAAACCAGAATTACCGACACCGTTCGAACGCTTCCTCGAACGCGGCACGAACGCCCGCAATCTGTTTGGCGTTCGAACGTATACACGAACGCAGCACGAACGAAAACAGTGAACCTTGTTTATTCTGAATTTCCCCTTCCGATGTCCGTTTTCCGTGACCTCCGTGACTTAAAAGGTAGTGTCTCCAAATGAGACTCATCATAGAGACTTATATGCAAAAATACAGTGCATACAGGCGTGCTCAGCATGACAAACAAAATAATAAATCAAATATCCTAAATTTCTAAAACTTCTCCCATGACACTTGCGAGGATGACTGTTGCTTGGGTGATCCGCGTCTCGAACATGACTTCCATAACTGTCGTGGTTGACCAATCTTAAAGCCAACCTGCAAAACTACAAACTGGTTGGGTATGAGTTATAAAACTCAGTAAGTAACAATGCTCATGCAACAAACAAAACATAAAGACAACCATACTAGAAACTTTTCAACTTTATCAACTTTTAACTAACCCATTTATCTATTACATATACAAATCCTCATATCTACACACACACACACACACACACACACACACACACACACACACACACACACACACACACACACACACACATATATATATATATATATTTGCCAATCTAAAAGCCAAAACATTCAAAGCACTCAAGACAAGAATTCAAATATCACAAAGCGCATCATTTAACATCAAATCCATCTTAATCATGTGAAACATATAGTCATATATCTATACTTTTACCAAAAATAAACATCATAAGAACATCAAACAAACTTTCTTCTATTCGATAACAAACTATCTTTAATCCCGATAGCTTTACAACAACTTAACATTTATGACTTATACGCATTCACCCATAACAATGAGAAAATCATAAATTACCTCTCTTAAATTCATGTAAATCTCATTTTTAGAGTTCTTACACATATACGTACATATCAATACAACTTAACAAATATGCTTTACAACATCTGAGATTGACATTGGCTTTTAAATCATTCATTCATTCCACATAAGCATAGACTATTCATATATATGACGAGTTCCATCATACATATATAAACACTCAGATATACATACAATCATCGTACAACCAATAACGAAACACATAAAACAATCAGTACATCACAGAACACATCGTCAAACAATACAAACATATGGATGGCTTACATATACAATGCTCGTACGAGACTCATTACCTATTTTAGAATAGGTATGAGATGAATTTCGTCCGAACGGATCCCTAACCAGCTCGACTACTATACTACGAGAACATCGACTTATTAAACATACACACATATCACATAACACAAACTCATTGTACAAATTTTCATACACAAGCACATCCATGACAACACTCTAAGTTATCACTCAAACACTCATATACATACATATTTCAAACATACGAATATACATATTATTATGAACGCGAATGCCATAACTTTGACAATCCCTATATCTTTCATTTATCAATCAAACATACTTAGTTCCCTATTTTCTATCTGGGATTCTTTGATACAAAACTTATTAATTACACATATTCATTTAATAAGTGTTTAGCTTATACTCATTCCTTATCATGCTTAACCACTTCAATCTCTATACAAATAAATCACATATATAAATAATAACAACTTATTCATATACGATATTCATACATACGGTAATATCAAATCATAAATCACGGTTTTCCCAATTTGCTGATTCCATAGAACAAACCTATACATACCTTAACATCAAACGCATATACCAATATATGTTCATATACTTATACATTAACTTATTCATTTACTTACACGTAATCATATCGTTACAAGTTCATACCTTTACGTACATCTATACATACACATAGACATTATGCTCATCAAATATTTCACTTCATATCAAAGCATTAACAAAAATCCATATTTGTGGCCGTCGCTAAACTTAACTATACGTAATCTCATGCTCCGTACTCAAAATTGCCTCTTAACTATTCTCTTTTATCCTAACATGTTAATCATCTACATTTATGTATATATTGTTAGAGTTGGTGTTCAGAGCGTCAATTTTATTATGCATTTCCCTGTAACTACTAATATAACATTTTATTATGAATAAAATAATAGTTTCTATTATATATCATCTCTTTTATATATGGTAAAGACGTAACAAGCCTTAGAATGATTAGTTATGATACTGTTGCAAAAGCGTCGCAACTAACATTGAGTTGTATCATGACTTTGTTATTCTTAGACAGTTCCTGGTCAAGGTTTACACTACTTGGTCAGTAAAGTAAACTCGTTGAGACTGATACATGTCGTATATTGGAATCTCGGATTCCAATGGTTTCTCAATGAACCATGAGTCTTGGAGACTCATATAGACGTATAGGTGTTTATAGTGGATAAACACTGAAGATTCTTAATGGATGATACACCAACGTCAATAAGAATCTTCTCAGGTTGAGTGAGCATAGTGATTCTTTGACTTCAGATACCACTGTGGATATATGAGTTATCCTTCATACTTAGATGGTAGTCACATCACCGATATATTTAGATCAGACCTCCGCCTGTTCGTTGGGTGTGGACTAATGCTTAGGATATCCCTTGTGTATCAAGAAAGAATCTGTTAGTTCTGTGTACAGAGCATATGTATTCAATATGGAATTAACAATCTGTTAAATCCATGGGCCCGTGGTACACTGTAGAAATTAGTTCTAAGTGTTATTAAGAGATTGTTAATAGAAACGTCGATGTGATTATATCTATAGAGATTTGACGTTTATATCTATATCTATGGAATAATCCGGATATCTGTGATGGATGGATTATATGTATGCAATGACCTCGACCTATATGATTCAAAGAGTTTGATAAGAACCTGCCTGAAACAAGCCATGTAATAGCCACAACTTCAAGTTAACTTGGCCTAACAAACAGAGCTCATTCTGGATCACATCATTCTCCCTCTCTTGAAAAGGATTCGACCTCGAATCCATGCTCGGATCATAGAGAGTAATGAAAAAATCAATTGGACGATTATTCTGGAACAAAGAAAAATCACATGGAAGAAAAGTGTCAATGTTAGTACAATAATGCTTGTGTACTATTCCCTCTGGCCCATACTCTTTCGTAAAGTCTATTTTTATTGCACTCACCGCCCCAATGAGATTCCTAATTAAGTTCACACTCTCAATCGCATTCACAACAAATTCTACATGCTTAACACTCACAGAACTCTCACACGTGTTTACCTATGTGTTTCCCGACTCACTAGTCTCATTTGGATGCTCAGCACTCTCAACACATTCGACTACACATGTAATTTCATCAATACAGTTATCCATGCATTGAGCTTCAAATCTATCATCACCAACAACATCTTAGTCATCCACCTCAGCAATAGAAACAACCTCCGCATCACACTCACTCATCACTACTTGCTTACTCACTACCATGCCCATATTTTCTTCTTTGACATTCATAACATCAATAGCAAGTGTATTTTTATAAGCATTCAACAACTCTTTCTTTTTTCCTCTTTTCAACCTCACTTCTCCTCTTCATTATTAATTGATCTTTATAGGCTTGTTGTGGTATTAAAAGAGAAAGAATCACTGACCTTCGTTCCTGATGCTACACTTACCTATCATACTTCCATGAACCACCCAACAATACATGACAATCAAGCATAGGCACCACATCACATAATATCTCATCATGAAATCTCTCTGTAGTAAATGCAACCATGACTTGATATTCCACCTTAACCTCAGCACAATTAGGCAAACCTCGTAACATATAAGGCTTAGGATGGTTTCGCAATGACAACCTCAATTTCTCCACGAGACTGGTACTAACTAAATTATCCCAATGTTCCTCATCAATAATCACACTACACACCTCATCTTTCACAAATACTCTAGTATGAAAGATATTATCTCTTGGCTGCCCCATAATATCAACCAACATACTGGCCTACTTGACAAAACAAACTCAAGAAGGAAGAAAATACCTAAAAAATGATAAAGACAAAGACAAGACTAAAAAAACTAAAAAGATCACAAGAGACTGAAAATAAAATAAAAAAAATCAGATTCAAAACTCAATGACAAATTCAACCAAAAATTTCCTTTTCGATTAAGGAACACTAAGGCAATCCCTAGCACAACTTAACACACAAGGTAATTGATCGAACTTTTCTTATTTCTCTTGCAAAAATTTGAATTTATTTATTTTTTTATAATGACTCTAAACCCTAATTATGCATGCAAATTAAACAAACAAACTGATTCAGAACCAATTAGAAACCGGAAACTGAACTGACTCAAATCTCATAACTAATATTTGTACCAGATATCGGGACCCGATATGAGAACAAACATATTTCACTAATGTACTATAGACTAGATCTCGTCGAGTACATGAAAATCGATATATTATGGGTCTCGTAACTCTTTGTAAATTAAAATTTACAACCTTTTTAAATTCAGTGCGCGACAGACAAATTATGACCGAACTGATCTGAAAATTGCATACAATTTCGACCCTAATTGACTCAAAACTCCAAGAATTGAATCTATTTTGCTATTGCCATGAAAGAACATTATACTAACATCCAAGATGCAGTCATAAATATGAAAAACATAAAGAAATTTTAAAAAATTGAAATTAGAAGAGACGAAAAAAAGAAATATAAAGACTTCATAAAACTATAAAAATAGAGAAAATCTTGACCTTGTAACCCCTGAGCTTCTGATACCAAATGATAAGAACCTGCCTGAAACAAGCCATGCAATCAGCCATAACTTCAAGTTAACTTGGCCCAACAAACATAGCTCATTCTGGATCACATCAGAGTTTATCCGTGTTCGTCATAATTTACGGGTTGGTAGATCATAAACACGGAATTAGATTTCGTGATGGATATGCCTGAACCTAGAGAGTATCACTAATGAAATATACTCGTAGAGCACTAGGTCAACTTTTATGAATAATACTGATTATTTATAAGTCGTTTAACGGTTAAACGAAAAATACATGAAAGGGACCTAATGATCATTTTCTTAATTAATGTGTATTTGTATTTAATATTTGATTTTATTAAATACACATTAATAAATTATCAAATTATTATTTTTGACATATATGATGATATATGTATTTTGATTATTTAATGTAAATATAATACATATATTTAAGATATTTGTATTTAATTATTTAATTATTTAAATGTTAAATGGTTAAATTAATTAAATTGAAGAATATCTTTAGTCGTGATTAAAGTTTGTAAATGGTCTTAAGTGATTGGCAACACTTGGTGAATTCATTAAATAGTTTAATGATCATTTACCAAAAGTCAAGTATATTATTTACCATTTATTAATTGAAACAAAAAATTGAAAAAATATCTAGATTTTTTACTTGCCTATTTTCGGCCAAGTGATGATTTAAGAAAAGGGTTTTGTTTTATTTTTGTTTCAGAAGTTCAAGTTACAAAAATATTACAAAGTAAAGTTTGAGAGAAACTTTAAGAACAAGGGAAAAAGCTTAAGAAAAATTGTATTTTGTAAGTATTTTCCAACTTTCTTCAACATGAAAATTATTTCTATGTTTCTAGACTTCAACATGTGTTGCTTAAAATTTTCTCCACTCTTTAAGTATGTAATTAAATTGTTTGGAACTTGTTTGAAAGATATTAGCATGTATGATTAAACAAAGAAAGCATGAAATTAGTTCTTAAGCTCTTTTTTGATTATTTGATAATCATGTTGTCATTCTAGAGTTGTTAGGCCACTCATTGATGACATATAATTGTTCTTGTATTATTTCAAAGTGGTGAGACTTGTTTGGTGTTGTGAAAATTGAATTAAAATGTTGAATTTATTTAATTTGGTGTAATTTGTCAATTTGAAGAAATTATAAAATTAGGATTTTTAACCCTTTCCAAATTTGGGGCTTTTCATATATGTGATGTATTATGATGTATATATGATATATATTAAATTTGGGATTGATTGGATTTGATCTTGACTTGTTTTGAACAAAAATGAGCCAAATTACAAATCCTGTAAAATATTGGGCCTTCTCGGCAATTGTGAAAAAATTGAGAATTTTGATGCAATTTATATTTTGATATGTTGGACATGTTGGAAATCATTTTAGAACTGATATTGAATCATCCAAAATTATATTTGACAATTTGAGGACTAAAATGAACAAAATGTAAAGTTCAGGGGTCAAATAGTAATTTTTAAGAAATATGATTTCTTGGGTTAAATTTCAGTTTTCAAGTATTGGATAATTAAATAAATAAGTTTATTTAATTGATCCAAGAAAATTATTGAAATCGAAAAATTTTGATTTTCCGCTTTCCGCTACATTACTGGGTATTTCCTATAAAACCCCAACAAACACACACACACACACACACACACAAGTTCTCGTCGCATGGGTTACTTACCTGCCTTCGCGAGCACTTCAGGTCCTAGTCACATTTGTCAAAATAAATCGCGAAATACCGTCAGAATCACGACTTACGGAGTTCTCGACTAAACTACGATAAAATCCAGAATCTTTCCGGAACAATCAAATCAAGTTCGTCTTCAATACTTTAAGTTTCAATAATCTTAAAACATCATTATAAACTAACCAAAGTAATCAGTTAACTTAAATTCTCGGTTTATGTGTTTTTAAAAAATCTTCCCAAAAAATTTCCGCAAACGCTAAGGAAGGGTCCCAAACCCTCCGAACCTAACCAGATTTATCTAAACACCATCATAACATTATATATGACTCATATCTATCATTACGATCAAAACACAACATTGTACGCAAAAACCCACTTTTACCAGAAACTTGCATATTCCATCGGATCAATCCAACTCGTTCCGTTTTTACCCTGATTCTATAAAATGCATATATTCATTATACTAATACTTAAACAATTCATTTCATATCATTACACAACTCTACGAAACTACTGGATACATCCAAATATTTAATGGAAAACTTGAAAGTAGCGACTTTTTACCGGGTGGTTTTACCGAGATTTCGAGGATATATACAGATTCTAAACGATCCCACGAACGTGCTGGAATCAATAGAATTCCGATCGGAGCTACTGTTCATAAAGAGTCACTATTCAACTGAATCTTTATCTTTCGATTCGCACGAAACCAAGCAATATTCTTTAAAAACGACACTGCAACCTTGTAGTACTCTCCGAGAGCTTCGATTTGGCTGGTGGCTCAAGCCGTGGAACGAACCGAGGAGCCGGGATCGGGAGACCCACTCGCGCTCGCACTTCTTCTTTTTCTCACCATCGCCGGCGGTTTTAGGATCGCTGCCGGCCACCTTACGGTGCGGGTGCACTGGAGCCGTCGGACAAGCCAAGAAACCATAACGCCATTTTGGGGGAACGGGGGCAGAGTTGGGAGATTTGAGAAATTATGCCATTTTGACAATTAAAGGAAACTTCAGGGTATTTATAGGAAAGTTTCTGAAATTTACATTCTTATCCCCAAAAATTTCAATTAGGCCTCTGTCATGGGGCTTTCATGGAAATTTATATTGTTGAAGCCCTTTTGATGCACATTTCGAAAAGTGTTCAACAAAAAAAGTATTCGTCTTAGAAAAAAGAGTCTGATGGTTCAAGAATCAACTCAATTGGAGTTTGTTTGCTATATTTATAACTTAAATAAGAAACTTTTACACGTATAACGATATAATCAGAAACCGCGTAATCGGTTCTCGACACCACGTGTTTTCTAACGTGACAAAACTTCACTTAAAAATATTCTCACTTATTTTCCAATACATAAAGTCCTATTTCCAAATGTCATTCAGTTCCAAATTCTAAACTTCAATTCAGAAATCTTCCAGAATCGTTCCGAAAAATATTCGGGATATTACAAAAATCTTATCAGACAAACACTTCGAATGATATTTTCTGTAATAAAAGATGTAAAGACTCAATATTTACATAAATATAGTGCTAATAGGGGATGTGAGTAATAAATGTTATATAAAAGGGATAAATAATTTTATGAGTCTTATAAATTATGTGATTTTTACATTTCAATACTAAAAGAATTTTTATTTATAACTTACTTATATAAGTGAGTAAGTATCATCTTGTTAATCCTATTCTTTTAACTCTAACGAAAGCCGCTAATGTGACTTAACGGACTATGATTGAATTGTAAAAAGAAAATTACTTTAGGAGTAGATTGTAAACAACACAAAATTTATTAATGTATTTTTTGGATTAACAGATTAAAACCAACGAAATAATTCTTACTCATTTATAGGATTAAATTATAAATAAAAATTATTTTAAAATTAAAATATAAAATCAAATAATTTATAATACTTATGAAATCATTATCCCTATATAAAAATTCCACCCACTTAGTGGGTCATATAGTTTAGGTCTTTAGTCAAATGAATGTGAATTGTGGCGCCTTAATCTTGGGTCACTTTCTTTTTTATCATTCCATGAGACTTTGGTCCCTTTATCACATGGGAAGAGGGACATAGCTAGGGCCATATTCTTTGACATTTTAACCTATATATGATTCTATTTTATTAGTGATAAGACTATTTATATGATAATTTTTTATTATCATCTAAGGCAGATATCCGAATTAAATAAAATGTAGATGAAATTGAAAATACAAAACAATATATTAGAGTTTGTATTTTTTTTTATTTAATTTAATTAATTTTTTTTTTAATGTTTTAATTTTGTTAGGATAAAATAATATGGATGTCGCATTATATAATATTACTTTAAAATAACATATATAGAGATGTGAAGCTTCGTTAACGAAAGTGGAATGGCATCATGATCCACACAACCACCATTATATATATTTCATTTTAATTTAGGGTGTGGCTTGATGGTAAAATGTATAATATTTGGTTGACAAGTCCTAAATTGGAATCCAGATGTGTATTTCTTATAAGAACTTGAGGCAATCAGAGATTTTACCTACTCTATTTAACTTCAGATCGAGTGATTTGATAATGAGATTTCTAACGTTTCCAAAAAAAAGTTTCACTTGTGCCCCGATGAGCTTCATCGTTGAAAATTAAACTTTTCATTTTTCTTTTATAGTTCACTTGTTTATTAGTTTTGATTTAGTAGTTCAATTTGTGAGTTGGTATGAGGGTTTTGATGACTAGTCCAAAACCTCTAACTATTCGAAGTCAATGGAATTTGTAGTGGCTTAGAAATCATATATAGCCAATAATAAATTTCATTCTTTTTGTGGGAAGGGGTTGACAATGTAGCATTATCAATAGAATATTAACAAATTAAGTGGGTAAGAAAATTGGTTTGATGCACGTAGTTCATTTTAATTTATTCAATGTTAATCTATTTTAATAAAATTATACATTTGAGTGTTCTATGTTACTTGATAGTTTTATTTTTTGGATCAAGCAATTCTTGTAGAGAGAGGTGAAGTCAGAATTGAGATTTTGAGAGTATGGATGTCCATTTTATTTTCATCAAAGTATTTAGAATAAAAAAGATCACTTTTGCCAGAGGGCTATGTTTGAGTTCCTGCAGGTGTAGGGATTCTATTTCTCCCAAATTCGGAGTAGATGTCTTCCCAAATATTTGAGTGAGAATAGATCACCCCGGAATGAAAGTGCACCGAAGTGACTGACATCACTCTGAAATGGAAATACATCGAGTGATGATCACTCAAGGAATGGAAGTACACCGGAGTGACTGACATCACTCCGGAATGAAAGTACGCCAGAGTGATAATCACTCCGGAAAGAAAGTATACTGAAATTACTGACATCACTTTGGAATGGATATACATCGGAGTGATGATCACTCCGGAATGAAAATACACCGGAGTGACTGACATTTCTTTGGAATGAATGTACGTCGGAGTGACTGACATTACTCCGGCATAAAAGTACACCAAAGTGACTGACATCACTTCGAAAAGAAACTAAACCGAAGTGACTGACATCACTCCGGAATGGAAGTACACTGGAGTGACTGACATCACTCCAGAATAGAAGTACACCAGAGTGATTAACATCACTTTGGAGAGGAAGTACACCGGAGAGACTGACGTCACTCCGGAATGAAAGTGCATCGAAGTGACTTACATTGTTAGCGACATAGTCGCATAATGGATTTTGATGACGTCAACACTTGAAGTATTCGAAGCGCATTAACGAGACATTACAAAAATATTTCGAAGCAATTGTTGATAAAGAGCTAAAATGTGTTACAAGATGATCAAGAAATCAAAGATCATAAAGAGGCAAAAAGATGATGAAAATGTCAAAGAAGGAGCCAAGCAAGATAAAGATCAAAATAATGATTAAGAGCTAAAACTAATTGTAAGTGAGTTTATTCAAATGATCTAAAGCTCTTAGGAATCATACATTTTGCATCACTTGCATTTAAAATGGCTTAGAATGCTTAAAGAATCATTTGCACTTTATTTGCACCAAAATGAACTTCAATGCACAAGTGCATCGGTAAATGATCTTCTAAAAACTAGAAAACAGTTGAATTAAACATCAAATGATATACCAGTAGATAGATATATATCTATAGTTTGTTACGGTTTAAACGGAATACAATTCCGATATATAGAACTTTTGCTAAAGCCATTTTACTACAACATGTTCAGATGTGCATTTTCTGCATACATGTCACATTAGAAAAATTTCATAAAATTTATCTTAATATTTTTGAAGCTGAAATTTTTACAGTAGATATATCTATGTGTCTAGTTTACGTAGAAATTTACGGATCTTGATTTGGAATTTTCTAGAGAAAGTTATGGCCAAAATACCGAGTGCTGTCATGATTGACTGGTCATCAGAAACTTACTGAGACAGGCATACCGGTCACCATACTGGTCCCATACCGGTCTAGACAGGCATACCGGTTACATATCGGTCATCATACCGGTCAGATCTGAATTGTTCATACATTCTGAAACCGGACCAAACCATACCAGTATTAATACCGGTCATCATACCGGTCTAACGACTAGTTCTTCAAATGGTAATAAATTTGTTGGAGACCGGCATACCGGTCTCAGAAAGAGCTGTTGGGGCTTGTCTTACATTTTACTATAAATTGAAGTCTCAATTCGTTTTTGCTGGGTTAGAGACATAATAGAGAACCTTCATATCATCTCATAAAGCAAAAACAAGAGTGTTATAAACCTTCTCAATCATATACCATAATTCATCAAGCTCACACACTACACCTTCATATTCATTAGTAGTGAGCTTAGATCACTTGGGTAACCAACTCACACAATCTTCTTTATATTTGTGAGTGCCCAAGTGTGTTTTACAATTTCATAACTAAAACACTTGCGGTTGTGAAATCCCATTGTTTGGGTAGTTGGAAAGGTTTGTGAGTGAGCCTACGTAGAAAACTCAAAGTGTAAAGGTTTGGAGTGAACCTAGTCGCAAAAACTCTTGGTTGCGGGTGAGCCACGAAAACTCGCTTTTAGTGGAAATCTTTAAGCGTGGCTTGAGGGAGTGGACGTAGGCACGTTTGGCCGAACCACTATAAATCTCGGTGTTGTTTTCTTTATCCTTATACTTTTACTTATTGCAAATATATTTATATTTATGTGTGTTGAATAGAAAACTTGCATATATGTTATTTATTGAAATAGAGAAAATTAACCTAAGTGCTTAATTGGTAATAAGAGCTAAAATCGGGAAAGATTTTTTAATTCTGCATTTATAGGTGATAACCCAATTCACCCCCTCTTAGGAATATAGTATTGTTGTCGCTAGTACTTGTAGGTAATTTCAGACATCAGCCCGGAATGAAAGTATACCAGAGTGACTGACATCACTGCGGAATGGATGCAAACCAGATTATTGATTACTCTTAAAATTTTTGGGATGTCATTGTAAAATGTGATACACTCATTTCAATTTGTTTACAGTGAATTAAAATTATAAATCATCTTTCCAATTTCCCCCCAAGAAAAAGAATAAAATTTAATTAAAATATTATCAAATTAAATTTTTTTTTTTGACTGAAATATAACAGGAACATACCTTACATGTGATGCCTTTACCAATAAAATACAAGTCTCAAATGATTTGTAATGCTTTTCAAAAGCAAGAAATGAGATGACAGGTGGAGCCATAATTGCTTTTGAACCATTTTTTTCTTTTACCCTTATCAATTCAAGCATTATTTATTAATAATTAGAGTAAAGTTATTCCTAATCTCTGGCGCGATTGGATTGCATTTTGGGTCATTGAAAAAAAGAAATAGCTACCAATGCCAAATCGAATTGTTGAAATCAAGTCTAGAAATATACTCTCCAAAAAAGAAAAAAGAAAACTAATTTCGGGATCTGAAGTCGAATCCAATATCTAGAGCCTCGATAGCATAGTTGAAATCAAGTCTAGAAATATACTCTTCAAAAAAGACTCAAACTCTTAATTTCAAACACGAGGCGATGATATACCCATTTCTATATGTTTTAATTTTCTGCATACCCTCAAGAGAGCTTTATAATTTAATAAATATAATAAACTATAAACTTAATTTAAAAATGATGAATATAGAGAATTATGTGTTATATTTCCAAAAAAAAAAAAGAACATGTAATATAAGTATATAAATATGCATGGATGAAGATGAAAAGATAATGCTATTTGCTAAGGTAATAAAGATTTTGCAATGGTGACAAAATTATTTTCCATGAGTAAACAATGAAAAGTTGTATCTCTTTCATATTGTCGGCAGAATGCCTTTTTGAAGCTTCCAATGCTATGTCATTATAATTCAATTAGACTTTTGGAGTCATTATCTTCATTCAATTTTGGGCTCCTAAATTATTATTTTTTTTCATTTAATGATAGTCTTTTTTTAGAAGTTAGATCGAGCGTTCATCTTTTTTTGTGCTCAAATTTTTTATTTTTTTTAATAAATTAACTAGTATTTTATAAGTTCATGAGTCAATTCTCCTTATAAATTGATTTTTAAAGATAAATTTTATCCATGGATTTGTAATAAGTATACCTCTTATTTACAATCATACGACGTAAAAATTGGCGCCAGTATTACAATATTTGGCCGAGACTAGATGGATTAGTGTAAAAACTAACAGCCTGCAATTAAACTCAACTCAATACCGAATATATGTTTTTTTTTATTAGTTGTTCGAACATGGAATGATTGAGGCCAAAAATATTGCAATAACCATGCTCCATTATAGATGTCAATACGCAATTCTCAGTTGAATTTGTGGGTTTATTAATAATTTAATATTCTAATATTAAAATATGTACAATAAATAAAAAATATTTGAGCCCCTTTTCAGTTCTCTCTAATTAACCCTAACCATTTATATTTGTAATAAATTTTTAATACACTATTTTATCTATGTTAAAATAGTTACATAATAAAAAATTGAAAAAAAAAAACAAACAGAATATCTGATTGTGGTATCACAAACTTTTACTGATTTATATTATTACTAATTTAAATTTAAAATTAGTAAATTATAGGCCCCATAAAATTAAAATTATGATTCCACTATTGGTTTTAACCTCGATCGGCTGGCTGAGAGAATATCTGTTTACGTGCATGAAATCACCATGCAGGTAAGAATTGACACGTAAAATACTTGTTTCGCATAAAGATGTAAACCGGAAAACTCCAAATAGATTGTGACAATATATATGGAACAACTTTCTTTTTATCTATTTCTGTAAATACAGTGCTTCAATAATTGTTTCCCAGTTTTTCTCACCATTATTATCTTTTTGGCACTTACCAATCAAGTCTATAACCTTTAGATCCGGTGATGAGTTAAACTATGTTAAGTTTTTCATAATCATTAATCACACGTATTTTAATGATAATATTTCAGTTATATATAAATTATTATATCCAATAAGTACCAATTATAATTTATAAAATGTTCAATGCAAAACTTATATCAACACCGAAATTAAGTCTATAACTTTTACATAACGACTTTTATAATCTTATAAGTAATGCGTTTTTACACTTTGGTTATAAATTAGTTTTATAAATTAGTAAATATTATCTCGTTAGTCCTAATTCGTTAATTTAACAAAAGCCACTAACGTGATCGGTTAGAGTTACCACGTCAGCGGCTTCCGTTAAATTATAAACAAAAAATCTCTTAAGGATTATACGTTTAAAAAAATCGTTATCCTCATGAAGAATGATGTCTCCTTATAATCTAATAATATATATTAAGTAATTGGATCTCTAATATATTTGTCACATGGCGACCATAATATATATAGTCTTCTTATAAGGGATTCTTCATTTTAATAAATTGAAGATTAAATTAAAAAAAAAAAAAACAACATAAATTTCTATATTCTATAAAGCAAAACACACGGTATTACAGAGTGTGTATTTATTGTCTCTTAGTCTTTATTTTATTGAAATGAGAAATTAGGATATAAAGTTATATTGAAAGGGACATGAATCGTGATCATGTGATGGGAGGCCCACGCACATGGATGGGGCTAATCACTCTTCTTTCCATCGCATTCATTCAAATAGTATAAGACAAATAATATTTTCTTTGATTTATTTGTCTTTTTAATATTTTTGTGTTATTTATGCTAAATTTGATGAATCTATCATTTTTGTTACTCAAATTATTGAATGGGTGATTTCATTAATATTAACGGTCCATTTGTTTCGACATAAAAAAGATTTACGTAAATAAATATTTTCTGGAAAATAATGGCTATCACCTAAAAACATTTTTCGGAAAACGTATTCTGATATTTGGTGCATTAAATATTTTTTTTTCAATTTTTTTTCTAATAGTTAGAAGTATGCATTGTAAAAAGATTCGGCTCCGGCCTGGATTTGCATTGTCCGAAAAAATCTGACTTCGGCCTAGATTTACACATATCGAGAATTTTGGGACCCAAATCCATATTTTTATTAATTTCATACAAATATAACAGAAAAATATATAAAAAAAATGGATTTCTGTATTCGGTCCGAGTATACCCTGATACAAATCTACACAGGGCCAAAATTCTGGTTCGGGTCCTAGCCCCGGTCCTGATTCTTGGCTCAGATCCTGCCTCAAGACTCTACCCCGGTTCTATGCTTGGTCATGGCCTTGATGCTGATTCGGAGTCCGATCCTTTCCGAAAAGCAACTTACGAGATTTTATTTCGCAAGTTGTTTTCCGGAAAAGCCAAATGACTTTTACTTTGATTGAAAATTATTTTCAGTTGACTTTAATTTCCAATGTCATCCAAACACTAAATATTATTGAATTCATTTTTTAGAAATCATTTTACGTCCAACCAAACGGACCCTTAATTTTATTTTATTTTTAAAAACGATGCCCTTTATATTACATACAATGTGCATTAGGATCGCTATTGTCACACAGCAACTTGTTTATTATATGTGTGTAATATTCTACTTTATTTGGGAGGGAGTTTAGTGATAGTTTATAATTAAGGGATTTCTTCAATTAGTTGGACGTGTTTTAGGCTAAGATTTCAGAGATGGACCACTTTGACTAAAAACAAAATATTGAAGAGAGAAATCTGATTAGTTAGGCTAGACAAGTGATGATCGGAGATTAGCCGGGCTAAAATCCGTTGGACTGGGCCGGGCTCAGGCAGGCCGGGTGGGCTTTTGCCATCCATAGTGTATATAATATAGATATAGCTATATGAGCAAGAGTTTACTAAATACAAGTATTCTTACACACTTTAATTTTATTCGAAAAATTCTACTAAAAAATGGGTCTTTACTATCTTTGATTATAGATTTACTACTATAAATTCAATAAGTAATCTTAACATTTAATGTGTATTTCCGAATAATCTCATTTTTTTTTTCAATTATTCAACCATTTCATTTTACATAGTTCAATGTGTTAGGAATATAAGCTGAAGCAATAAATAGAAATCAAAAGAACAATCACACGACACAAAATTTATTTGATTCGTTTCAAACTGGATTACATCTAAGGAATTGCTATGTTTTAATTATGTTGAAAGAAAGAATATATGAATTTCGAGAATATATGTTTTAATTAGTGTATATAATATAGATATAGCTATATGAGCAAGAGTTTACTAAATACAAGCCTTCTTACACACTTTAATTTTATTCGAAAAACTCTACTAAAAAATGGGTCTTTACTATCTTTGATTATAGATTTATTACTATAAATTCAATACGTAATCTTAACATTTAATGTGTATTTCCGAATAATCACATTTTTTTTTTCAATTATTCAACCATTTCTTTTTACATAGTTCAATGTGTTAGGAATATAAGCTAAAGCAATAAATAGAAATCAAAAGAACAATCGCACGACACACAATTTATTTGATTCGTTTCAAACTGGATTACATCTAAGGAATTGCTATGTTTTAATTATGTTGAAAGAGAGAATATATGAATTTCAAAAATTATATTAAACCCTAAAAAGAAAAACACACGCTTATATATTGTATGCGTGAACGGTAAGCCTAAAAATTTGAACAGGGGGCCTGTCTACCATCCATCCATTACCTAACCTAAATCTAAAAAAATATCATATAATATTTATGGAAGTTGGTGCTCGTCGCGCCAATTTTTTTATTGTATTTCCTTGTAAATATATATGTATATATTATTTTGAATAAAATAAGCAGTTTCATCAATATATTTTACTTTATATTTGGTAAAGATGTAACATACCATAAAATGATTAGTTATGATACAGTTACAAAAGCGTTGAAACTGACATTGAGTTTTATTATAGTAATATCATTTTATTTAAACTGTTTCTAGTCAGGGTTTACATTATTGGGTCGGTAAGTAAACCCGTAGTACCAGTACATCTCGTATATTGGAATTTAGGATTCCAATGATTTTTTACTCAATGAACCATGAATGTAGATGTTTATAATGAATGGACATTGAACGACTTACCAAAGGTTCCTAATAGATGGTACATCAATGTCAATAAGAATCTTCACAAGTCGAGTAACACTGTGGTCATTTGACTTGAGATACCACATTGGATATATGAGTTATCTTTCACACTTTGATGGCAGTCACGTCACCGATATATTTAGATTAGACATCCGTTTATTTGTTGGGTGTGGACTGATGCTCAGGATATATAGTGAATGTCAAGATAGGATCTGTCAGTCCTCTGTACATGATTTATGTATCCTTCACGTGTTTACGATTTGTTAAATCCATAACCGTGTACACCGTGGAAATGAGTTCCAAGTGTTATTTAGAGATCTCGAATTTATAAGTCGATGATATTATACCTTAGGGATTTGACGTTCATATCTATGTCTATGGTATAATATGTCCATAAGATATATTATACCTTAGGGATTTGACGTTCATATTTATATCTTTGGTATAATATGAATGACTTGTGACAGAGGAATTATATGTATGCAATGACCTCAACTTGCATAGTTCAGTGAGATTATATGTGATCGTCATAATTCATGAGTGAGTAAATTATGGACACAAAATTGGATTCCGTGATAATAAATCTGACATTGGAGAGTCACATAATATGAAATATATTTGTTGAGAATTTGGACAACGCGAAACTGTTTTCCACTAACTGTTTTTTTGCTATCTATGTGATATATAGGGGTGTCAAATTTACCCAGACCCGGCCTGGATCCGCATGGACCCGGAAGACCCAGGTCCAAGTAGACCCTGGTATTTAATTAAAATATATGGACCCAGATTTAATAAATTAGGACCCGAAAAATCCAGATCCATACCCGGAATCGTACGGGTCCGGCCCGGATAGACCCGGGTCCCAAAAAAATAAATAAATATAATAAATTAGAATATAATTAAAAATATATAAAAGAATTGAAATAAAACTAATAAAATTGACAAAATATAAATATATAAAATAATATAATATAATTTAAAATTAAAATAATTTAAAAATTAAAATAAAAACAGGTATCCGGATCTGGACCGGGTATACTCGGGTCCAGACCGGGTAGACCCGGATCCATACTCATGTATATTTACCCGGGTCCGGGTCCGGACCTGGGGCAATGAAAACGCTTCCGGATCCGGACCCGGATCCAGATTCGGATTTTGCCATCCCTAGTGATATATTTGGGGTGGCAGCTTCTTCCTCCACTAATCCATTTGGTCGCATATCTGATACGAATAAGTTGAGAGGCCCTGAGAATTTTACAGATTAGGAATTGGATTTGAGGATCATCCTCGATTCCGAAAAACTCTGGTACATGTTGCAGAAACCCGATACCCTTTGCTATACAAGAGAAGTCAACTTTCGATGAAGTTGAGACCTTACAGAAATGGAAAGATGATGATATAAACATTAGGTCATATATTCTCAGTTCATTAACTTATGAGCTTAAGCGGGAATATATTGATATTGCCGATGGGTAAAACATGATCACATTTCTATAGAAACTTTTCGTGAATCAAGAACAAGTCTTGGTTCATAAAGTATTTGTGGAACTGTTCCACTCGAGACTGGATTGAAATTCCCTATAAGCACTATCAAGTAATAACTATACCCAAGATGAGGGTGAATTGGGTAATAAAAAAATTAATACAGAATTATAAATCTTAGTAATTTAAAGCTTTCAAGCTTTACCAACAATTATAAAACACAATATTGATTCTAAATAAAATTGCACAATCTAAAATGTAACGACCGATGATTTCAACTATTGATACACTGTGAGATGAGTGTCACAAAATGAAAACCATGTTTCGAAACATATGCTCTCATGAGATGATTATCGGTAGATTCTTCGAGAATCCGATATTAGATGTTACGATGTTCAATTTCAGACAATCCATGGTATTTGGGCCATAACTTTTTCATACGAACTCTACATTTTATGAATTTTATATCATCGGAAATCTGAGATCGAGATCTACGACTTTCGCGTTGAATATGTTTCCAAATTCGGACCAGAAGTAAGTTGAAAATGCAGATCAAAATTTCAGATGAATAGTAATTCGGGACCCATCTATATAATTCCACATTTTTCTCAAAGTTTCTCATTTTTTTAAGTTAAAACTTTGCTAATTAGTCAATTTGGCCCTTGCTATATAAAAGGGGGACTATTCACAAAATTTGGAACATCTTGAGAAAGAAATAGGAAGAGAGAGACATGAGATGAGGAGAATGAGAAGAAAGAAAAGGAGAAGAAGAAAGAAGAAGAAGAAGAAGAAGAAGAAGAAGAAGAAGAAATAAGGAAGAAAGTAGAAGATGTCTACCCAAGCGAAATCTAGAAAGATAATAGGGAGCATGGAAGCCCTAGTTGTGAAGGTGGAATTATGATTTAAGGTAAGAAATGATCTTGACCAAACTATTATATATTGAGTATTGGTATTTTGATGATTATTATGTGTTAGTGATTTGGTTGTGATGATGAGTGAGTGATGATGGTACCAAGAAATGGTGATTGTAGAAAATCCCCAATTTTCTAAGTGTTGGAAATGAGTTTAATAAAAGATTATAGGTTGGATATAAATTGATATTGAAGTATTGGTAGATGGTTTATGTAATAAATATTAATATAGAAGTTCTGGGGATACATTTGGGAAGAAATAGGCTTGAGGAAGCAAATGCAGAAACCTGGAAATCAGGTTCGTGTCGCGACGCCAAAGGGTTTTGCGTCACGACGCGTAGAAGAAAACTTTGAGCAGTTTCTGGAAGATTTGCATTGCGACGTGAAGTTAAAACAGCAGGTTTGCATCGCGACGCAAAAAGGGTTTAGAGTCGCGATGCATAGAAGAAAATTTAGGGCCATTTCTAGAACGTTTGTGTCGCGACGCGCAACACCTTGCGTCGTGACGCGAGATCAAAATATCCCCAAGTTAGTTTTTAATTCATTCCAGTTCCGCCCCAACTTGTTAGAGACCACCTTTAGGGTCTTGTATCAGTTCGTATGCATATATTTCATCTTATTCTAAGCATGATATACTAAGTGACGATATCACAGACTTGAATTGAGAAAGTTTAGCCTAATTCCAAAATTCATCCCATGGTTTGTAATCTAGTTACCATTTAGATACCATTACAGGAATCACATTTTCATTCGACAAAGCAATATAGCATCACCCCGATTCCAACCTGTGAGTGGACACTACCTTTTTAAAATTAACTTTCATTTTGTTATTTTTATATCATACTTACTTTCACGCTTTAGGGCATTAGATTATTTTATTATTAAAGTCATTTCATAAAAATTTATGATTTGAGTTTTATATTGAGAAAGAAACGTTTTCAAAAAAATATTTTATGTTTTTCGAGGCATGAGGAAAAACCCACCTAAGTATGCAACTTGATTCAGAGATGGAATTGGCGGACAACACATGTACACATGTAGAGGACTGGGGGGACGACGATAAGTAACGCCCCCAGATCCTAGTTATGACTAGGGATGATAGATGCCCCTAGATCCTAATTAAGAGCTTGGAGGGTAGTATATATCTGCACCCTCAGTTCTAGTTCAGTGGCTTGGAGGACGGCGATACGTAACGCCTCAAGACCACTAGTTTCAGGGACATGAGGGGCATGTTTTGGGGGACGGTGATACGTAACACCCAAATGTCATGGGTTTGCACTTCTGGCTCTAGTTATGCGTATGGGGGGACGGAGATACTTAACACCCCAATGCGTCAAGTTTTCAGCAGATATACAGAGCTTAGTTTTCAGAATCAGTTTCAGATTCAGTTTACAGAAATAATTTTCAGGGAAAAGTTTTCCATAAAGTAAAGTTTTCAGAACCAGTAGTTTTACAAGAAACTTTCAGCAAAGATTTTTATAAAGGTTTTACAGAGAAAATTATGTTTGAGACAAAGTAAAGTTTTTAGAAAATTTCAGAGTTAATGTCCAAACAAATGAGATTTTTATTAAGTATTTCATATTTCACTTTAAAGACCGTCCACTCACTTTCTGTTGATAAATGAATTCCAATTTGTTGACTATTACTTATCAAATCTTGTTCGATAATCTGGTTGGGTCGTGTAGTCCAAATAATCCCGTACCACGATGTATCTAGAATAATAGCGATTAGCGAAAAAAATTACTTGTACAAACCAGGGAAGTAAACCCATCACCAACAGTCCAAAGATTCAGATCGTACGGTGATCTAAACCCCACTTTCAGTTTCCTTATTTCGCAGGTTTTCTCGGAGGACGAGCTCGGGAGGACGGATACTGATGCAGTCACTAGGGTTTGGAGTCCACCAGGTCAAGTCAGGGGTTTAGTTCTGAACAGTCAGAGTCAGAAAATGACATGTAACATATTTGTTATACAGTAATGGTCATACATTCATTACATTCTAGAGGTTATTACTATTGTTGAACTGTGTATTGAAATTAGAATACTTAATAGTAAGAGTATTGTGCATACATGGTCGATGAATTTGGTTATGGTCCCTTACATGAGTATATATATGTGTATGAGATGAGAATAGCAGTTATCAGAGTCAGAGGCTTATGGGGTTAGTACGGCCTATCCCCTGCCGGTAGCATCTCTCGGATCGGGGATATTACAAAGATGGTATCAGAGCATGGTCTAGGGTGTCAGTGACAGCAGTGGGTAGAGTGTTGGGGTCTTATATACATAGTATGTCCAGGATACTTGTATGTGGGGCACTACCTATCCAGTATTCGATCCTCGAGTACGTCCTCAAGATCTATAGACAAGTTAGTAAGTTTTCCCAAACTATTCGAATAGTATTCCTCGCAAGAACAATTATACTCTAGATCCAAGTTGAGAATTCCACTGTAGTTATTCTGACCTATTACCAGAGGTACAAACGAGCTATGAAACCAGACAATAAGATTTTAAGAAAAGTACCCAAGGGATAAAGAAAGATAGAAAGAAAAATAATGAAAGAAAATGATAAGGTACAAACGATCTAAGTAACCAGATGCAGTACATAGATAGAAGTATAGAATGAGATAAGATGGAAAACAACAGAACTTGAGATAGTTAAAAAAGAATATAGCAAGTCCGAACAAGAGTAAAATATCGAGTAGGCCTAAATAAAGTTCTTTCCCTCCAAGTAAGATTCATTTCCTCCTCAGAAAAATCTTCCAAGCATATCGAATAACTCTCGAGCACTTCGTATAGATAGTGAGTTCCCCGAATAACCAAGAACAACCATAAAGTAGAAGAAGCCAGAAATCAGGATTATTCGTGGAGGCTTCTAATAGATGTGAGATGCCATAAGGACGCAGAGATTCTAGATTCCCCAAACCTAAGTCCACAGGCAAGTAAGAGGAATGACGTCAGAAAGACAATTAGTTGCCCAAACCAAGAAATCCATTAGATAAAGCCCCAACTTACCCAAATCCTCACCCCTCTGCGATGCCAACCAATGGAGCTGTCCTGATGAAATCTAGCTCATACCTACCTTACATTAGAAAAAGACTCCACCAGGATACAGAGTACCAGAACAAGGATACCGAAACTCATCAAGACATAAGATGTTTGCCTTAGCCCCTAACGGTATATATATAGGAGACCGTAAGAAGCTCGATGAGAGAGTTCAGAAATGTAAAGACCATGGAAGGTAGATTACCCAGAAAATGATTAAGGAAGTTTTCAAGGATACAAAGAAGAGAACCCAGTATAGTCCAAAGATCAAGGCAAGTCAACATGAGGCTTATAGTACTAGTAGAAGTCCACAGAATAGACCCAATATATTTGAACCTTCAAATCAGCCTAAGTCAGTAGAATCCGTGAATTATACAAGAATAGACCCGAGAGGTTGGAGATATTTAGGAAGTGACATGAGTATCAGTATGGACAGTAGATTAGAGAGCCCAAGTCAAAACTTATAGCAAGAATGGAGGTTGGAGATCTAGGAAGTAACCAGAAGTATCAGTCACCACTAGCATTGTTAGTACAACTTAGAACCAAAAGTCAAGATATGGAAGTTATAAAGAGGGATACGAAAAGTAACAAGGAAATTATGTACATTCAAGCACATAGTTAACAAAGTGAGAAGGTAGTAGCATAGAAAATTGATAATAGTTGCGGGACCCTAAGACAAGGAGTAGTCGACCAGGCTCATGTAGAACGAATGATGACCCTTCCTTCCAGAAACCTTGATTTTAGTAAAGCATGCAAACACATAACTGTTGGATTCTCTAAGGTCCAAGGATCATTATCAAGCAATGAAAATAACATGTGAATACAATCAAATGAGGTGCGGAATACTACTCACAACGATCGGATTGGATGCATCGAAGAACAAAACTTTCTGCCCTCCTCCATGAAGCTCGGCAGTGGGCTGATTTTGTCTTCAAAATTTCGGCTTTGGCTTGATCCATGAAGCTCCAAGCTTTGTTTGGTTATTCCTTGCTCATGTAGTGAGTTCCCTATCACCTTTGTATAGACTCATTTGAGTGCTAGCTCCTTGGAATTTTGCCACAAAATTCACTCTTGTTTCTCCTTCACTGTCACGGTAAGAACCAAAAAATAGAAGGGAGAAATCGGTCCTAGACCGTGTGAGAGAAGAAGGGGTTTTGGCTCCAAAATGAAAAAAGGAGAGAGAGATCGATCTTTGGTGAGAAGGGAAATTGTGTATATATATTTTTAATTTCCAAAATTAATTAAGCATATACCAAATTTCAATTTTCTAAAAGTCAAAGGTACAAGCCTTTTAACTTTCCAACCACCTCCATCACTATTCAAATCAACTCACATCACTCAATCAAGTGACAACTTGTCACATCACTCAAAGTGACATTTGATTTGACGCTTGATGTGACTAATGATTTGACGCTTGATTTGACTTACGTGCCGCACTCGAATTCGAAATGCGAATGCGCTCGCAAACAATCCCGGGCTCGGGTTCGTTAATTCCAAATTAAAGAATTTTCCGTTGCGACGTAATTAAATGATTATGCCTAGCGAAATCACTATTCACGTCGCTAACGAATTAATTCTAAATTAATTCGTTCGCCCGAATTAAAATCTAATTTCAATTCCGCGTCGAAATCCAATTTCGTTTAATATATCGAATATATTAATTTGTCGATTAATTCCAAATTAATCGTTATCTCTCTTAAATGATATTTTATCCCAGATAAAATCTCTGTAATTAATCCCAGATTAATTTTCTCTCTCATCATTAATTAATCCCAGATTAATAAAAGTGTGAGTCATACGTCATCGGTGAATCTTCGGGAAGCGACCCATGAGATCCCCGGATATGTTGGCAGTAAATATGGTCGTCGGACTATCCGAACACGTAAGTACCTCGTACTACGTTTATACCGATTTACAAAACAAGGTTGGCTTCTAGCAAAGCGCCATGCCTACCCAATTCTCCAGAAACATGCTTATAGGAATAAGCGATCTATATCAGGCGTAGTATACATAGTATTGTGTATGTCGATCCAGTATCGGATGATCACGTGCTAGGCCTGGGGCTGGAATTATGTCTGCCCCATACGAAGCACGTGTCGGATGTCTGGTGACTAGTCTCTATAATCGGATAAACCTGACCTTGTCATTTTATCCCGATAGCTGCAGCATTTAAGAGAACCAGTCCCGTATCCTACGTGACCATCATCTCCACTATGACTGGAGTGATACTTCCGTCTTGACATCACACCCAACACACTACGATTCTCGATATACCCAGAAGAGGCGTACACAGAAACCGGTTAAAGCCCTGGACGACCAAAACCAAAGTAAATTGATTGTCGCAAGTATTAGCGGTGCAAGTCTCAGGTTAAGACCAAATACACCTACCCTGATTTCGGACTTCCATAGACACATAGTCATACTACCAATGGAATTCCGAGGGGGTCTATCCAGAGCAAAGCTGTTTCCCGTACCATCGGTAAAACACAATCTCCTATTACACTTGCATGAGTATCATATACCCAAATATATGAGAACTATGCCGTTGTGCCCTCACAACGCGCACAAGTGTAATACTAGTCTTTTACTTATTTATCGATGTCCAATCTCGATAATACTCTGACTAGGGATATTTAATGATTTATCCTTCGTGGACTGATACTGTCTCATATCATTCTCAATCCAGGAACAAATCACAGGGACCTCCTATCATTTATATATCTAGGTGATCTAATCACAAATGATAAGAGTGAAATCTCCTTTGTCACATAGTTAATTTATACAACACCACCATGATCTGTACAAATAGTGACGTTATGGGTCATAATTTTCCAACACTAACCAGATCATCACGAGTTTAAGTGTAAAGTAGAAATGCATATTTATAGATCCTTATGGAATGAATATGTTCACTACTCAACTTAGAGCCTAGTAAGGAGAATGATCAGTAAAGAAGAACAATTGACAGATTAGATGAATTGCGAGATGGCTAGACAGCCAGATCGATGAGTTCTATGAAACATAGACAGTAGCATGAGCTAGAATAGTTTGAAGCCGCAATAAGTTGAACTAATAAGCCTTTAAAGAAGTAAAAGACTTAGAATTACAAATAAATTAGGAAGAAAGACTTTTAGGATTAAAATGAATAACTTATAAAGAGTCCCATGGTATTGAGAAAGAAAGACAAGATAAGGAGTAGTACATGAACCACATTGTAGGTATTGCATTTCCGCATGTGAAACCCGATGATGAGTCTCAGTTGGAGGCACTACCTTTTTAGCTAAGGATATTGCGGGAAACGGAGGTCGGAAGGGGAAATTCGAGTAAGTACGTCATCAAGTTCATGTCACAAGCTCACTGTCTTCGTTAGTTCTGCGTTCGTTACTTCGTTCGAACGTCAGGCAGATTGCGGACGTTCGTGTAGCGTTCGAATTGGCGTTCAAACGGCGTCGGTGTTTCTGGTTTTGCTGCTAGCCTCGCACCCCAGCCCATTTAGCTCCCCAAAGCCCATAAAACACATCCCAATTTAATTAAATTAAACATTAAACATTAAATAAAATATTTAAATCATTTACCAATTAAATAAAACACAAAATATAATCATACATAATAAAGATAAATCAAATATATTAACTTCCTAACTAAACAAATCACATACTAAATTAAAAAGATGTCATGCCTAATTAAAATCAATCATAACCAATTTAAAGATATTGACTTCCTATTCTAGCCAAGATTTGTCCCCCCTCAATCTAATCATTTCCTTGTCCAACACCAAATCAAATCCTCCCTTCAATGCACCAAATCCCTTCCTTGTGAGACAAGGAGAAGCCCTAACCATTCTCTATATAAACAACCCCTAACCAAAGCCATTCTCTCTTTCACAGAAGATCATTCACGGTAATAGCATACAGAAGTAAAACAATTTCTCTCCTACACCTCCTTCAATAACCGAAACAGCCATCCCACTCCTAGCTCACACGCCCATCACAAGAAAAAAAACCTAATTCACGCCCATCACAAAAATAAAGAAGAAAAGAAAATAACCCAAAGCCTTCACATTAAGTACCCTTACAAACCGATCAGCCCTACACATCCAAACCCCCGACATTTCCGCATAACTAGACCGAAAACACTCCCCTTTATATCACAGAAACAGTCCCTAAACTGCCTTAAAACACACCACCGTAACCACCAAAAGTATACCCCCAAACAGCAGCCCCTTCCCACCGAAACTGACCCAAACCAGTCCCTAAGTTACGCCCAAACAGCAGTAATTTAACCCCTAAAACAACAGAAAAATACACTTAAAACATTCCCTAAAAAACCTTAAAAACAGTAACTTAAAAAACTGCATTCATAATCTTTAAAATAATCACACACAATTGCACAAAGAACCCACACAAACACTCGGAACAGTCCGTGGAAACGTCAAAACAGGTGACCTGAACAGTGAGCAGCAAAACAGAGGCCGAACAGTAGCAGAACGGAGTTCAAACCGCAATCAAAACAGCAAAGCAGTGAGCTAGGACGCTAAACCAGTGAACCGAAGAAGTTGAGGAGCTGTACCCTTCTGACGTCCGTGAAACGCAAGCCTGAAAGTTGGCTAAAAAGTTAGACCTGAGGGTATCTTTCACATTCGCTTTTGTACTATTTCTTAAATATTGCTTGTGTGATTGTCATGTTGCATGTTGTGGCCTTTGAGTAAATAAATATGCATGAATTATGAGATGTTGTATGTTGTGGCTGTGGGATGAAATGAGAGATGTGTCAACTCTCGCGGTATATCGGATGGAAACCCGGACATAAATTTCATAGCCGATTCCGAATGGACGGTAATATGATCTGTACTCGGGACACAACTCCACGTACCGCTTGAGTAAACGGCACTATCTTTTGTTTTGTGTTGCTTTGGTTTATTTATTTTTCGTCATTTGAATTTTGCATGTTGTTTATGTATGCATGATTCAATCGAGCGCATGGGCTTAGTAAGTGGAATGAAAGATCCCCTATGGGGAGGGGTTAAAGCCCTTTACCACGATGTTTTGCCGCGCCGGTTGATGTGTGTTCGGTTGAATGCAAGATACGTTCAATCGGGCATACTAAGTTTGACATTATGGCGTTTATTCTTTTTATGCATGGTTCAATCAAGCGCATGGGCTTAGTAAGTGGAATGAAAGATCCCCTATGGGGAGGGGTTAAAGCCCTTTACCACGATGCTTTGCCGCGCCGGTTGATGTGTGTTCGGTTGGATGTAAGATGTGTTCAATCGGGCATACTTAATTTGATATGATTGTCTTTATGTTTGTATGCATGATGCGATCGAGCGTATGGGCTTAGTAAGTGGAATGAAAGATCCCCTATGGGGAAGGGTTAAAGCCCTTTACCACGATGCTTTTCCGTGCCTCGCATTGTACTATTCACCATTTATTTAGTGCGTCCCATTTCATGCATCAGATCTGTCCCCGTTCGAACGCGTCTACGAACGCAACTCGAACGCGCGTGCATTTTTGCCTTATCATGCATCAGGTCTCATTTCCGTTCGAACGTGTTCACAAACGCCATACGAACGTAAGCATTCTGTTTCATTTCCGTTCGAACGCGTTCACAAACGCCATACGAACGTGAGCATTCTGTTTCATTTCCGTTCGAACGCGTTTACGAACGCTACTCGAACGAGAACCTTCTGTTTACCGTTAGAACGCGTCTACGAACGCTGCACGAACGCACACAGTAAACTGATCCTCTTGCATCACATTACGACATGTCCATCTTAGCATATAGTTACCCCTTTTCTATGTTATGCATTTGTATTACCCCTCTAGTTGTCTATTTCTGTTATGCGCTTAAATATCTCTTCTTAATATGTATGCTAGTAAGAATGCTATTGGTTTGCGCTTCCGTGTTTACCAATGCGTTAATTAACTTGTAAAACGGGAGTTGAGGGTACCTTTGTGGCTATGGTCAAGGTAGGACCGATTGAAGATGAGGTTGAGTTCACAGTGCTGGACATCCCATCCACTTTTGCCTTATTGTTGGGAAGGCCTTGGTTTCACAAACTTGGGGGCGTGCCTTCTACTTTGCATCAGATGATCAAGTTCCCGTATGAGGGAGAAGTTGTTACCATCCGGGCTGAGTTAGATAATGCCGTGGCCGCCTTGGAGATACAACCTTTCACGAGGTTTCAGGTGTCAGCTACTTTTGAGGAGTGGGTGGATCCTAGGGTGGCTAGGATTATGGAGAAAATGAAGTTTGAACCGGGTGAAGGTTCAAAATTGCCAGATTTCAGAGGACAGACCACTCGGAAAAGTTTGGGGTATAAGTCTGATGAAGAAAAGCCAAAGGTCAAGAAAAAGGGCCTGAAACTGATGGAATGTTTTGTGAAAGCTTCAGGATATCAAGGGGAGCCTGAACCTGTGGAAGTTAATGGGATTGTGGTACCTGGTTTGAGATCTTCCAGGATTTGTTGGGTGAGAAACCGCTGATTAAAGAAACTGTGGGAGCAGAAAATTGGGAAGAAGAATTGATGAAGTTGGAAAGCATGACTCTGGGAGAAGACGAAAAGCCTGAGGAAGATCTGATTGCAGAGGAAGAAGTGTCTATAGATGATGAAGACATTTACCTTTCTGATTTGTTTGAATGTACTTCCACATTATCCAATAATAAAGACATTTCTTTTGCTTACTTGCCTGAGTCATTTCCATTTGCTCTGCACAAATCAAGCATATTTGTTATCAGTTCGGCCAGAACTACTGCATTTAACTTGGGTACACTTGAGAACCCCAAGGAAATTCTGATTGCAAGTGAAGTTACCCCTGAAGAGAGGGAGAAACTAGAAGAAGTGTTGGTCAGATATGCCAAAGTATTTGCTTGGTCCTATGAGGACATGCCTGGGGTAGACAGAAATATTGCCCAGCACACGATACCGACTTATCCGAATATGAGGCCAGTAAAACAGAAACTCCGACGGATGAGACCAGAATGGGCTGAGAAAGTCAGAGAGGAAATTAAGAAACAGATAGATGTGGGGTTCTTGGAAGTAGTAAAGTATCCTGAATGGTTGGCTAACATAGTACCGGTGCCGAAGAAAGATGGGAAGGTCAGAATGTGTGTAGACTACAGAGATCTCAACAAGGCTTGTCCGAAAGATGATTTTCCTTTGCCGTATATAGATGTTCTGGTTGATAGCGCGGCTTTATCTGCTATGTATTCATTTGCAGATGGGTTTTCGGGTTACAATCAGGTTCTCATGGCCGAAGAAGATAAACACAAGACTGTATTTGTTACCGAGTGGGGTACTTATTGTTACAAGGTTATGCCGTTTGGGCTTAAGAATGCGGGGGCTACCTATCAGCGGATAGCCACTACACTTTTCCACGACTTAATGAACAAAGAGATTGAGGTGTATGTGGATGACATGATGGTGAAATCAGAGACAAGAGTTGGGCATATTGAAGCACTGGAAAGGTTCATTCAGAGATTTGACAGATATAACCTGCGGCTAAATCCCAAGAAATGTGTGTTTGGGGTGACATCAGGGAAATTGCTTGGTCATACAGTGGGAAGGGGCGGAATAGAGGTAGACTCCGAGAAGATCAAGGCGATCACAGAAATGCCTGCACCAAAGACAGAAAAAGAAGTCAGAGCATTCTTGGGAAAGATTCAGTACATCAGTCGGTTCATTGCCAAGTTGACATCAGTATGTGTGCCTATCTTCAAACTGTTGAGAAAAGATCAGCCAGTGAGATGGAATGAACAGTGTCAGACAGCCTTCGACAAGATCAGAGAGTACTTGGTAAAGCCTCCTGTATTGAAACCTCCGAGGCCGGGCAGACCTTTGATATTGTATTTGGCTATAGAATCAGAAGCACTAGGGGCAATGATGGTACAGGCAGATGAGACAGGGGTAGAACATGCAGTTTACTATCTGAGTAAGAAGATGCTCCCGTATGAGGCTCGGTATCAAGAAGTTGAGAAGATCTGTCTTGCAATGGTATGGGCTTCCAGAAAATTGCGGCATTACTTCCAGTCATACAAGATCCAGGTAGTGGCAAAGGATAATCCTCTGAAGTATCTTCATTCGGTGCCTTCACTAGTGGGAAAATTGGGCAGATGGTTGGTATTGCTGACAGAGTTTGACATTGAGTATCTTACCTCCAAAGTGATCAAAGGGCGAGCAGTGGCAGAGTTTCTGGCATTGCAACCTGTTGAGGGGGATCATTATAAGTTTGAATTTCCAGATGAAGAGATCCAAGCAATAACAGTTCAGAGATGGAAGATGTATTTCGACGGAGCAGTGAATTACAAGGGAGCTGGAATTGGAATCGTGATAGTGACCCCCGAAGGGGAGACTTTGACTTTGGCCAAGAGGTTGACATTCAGAGTGACTAACAACATGGCCGAGTATGAAGCATGTGCTTTTGGTTTGACAGCATTGATAGCCTTGAAGGCCGGGAGTGTGGAAGTCTATGGAGATTCTATGTTGGTAGTCCAGCAGTTGCGAGGGGAATGGGAATTGAAAGAAGAACGGTTGAAACCTTACCTTTTTCACCTCAGAAAGTTGGCACAGGTTATCCCTGAGTGTAAGTTTCAGCACTTACCGAGAGAAGAGAATCAGATGGCAGATGCATTGGCTACACTTGCAGCAACTTGGGAAAATCCAGAAAAATTAGTGATGAGACCGTTGATACTGACAACAGCGAGCAGACCTGTTTATGAGATAGAAAGAATTCTGGGAGTTGAGGTCGACGACGGTAAACCTTGATATTATGACATTCAGAGGTATTTGGAACATGGTGAACTCCCGGAAGGGGCAGGCAGAAAAGACAGAATAGCCATTCAGAAGTTGGCTTCCCAGTATATGATTTGGAAAGGGGAACTGTACAAGAGGCAGGCAAACGGTATTCAGTTGAAGTGTTTGAGAAAAGAAGAAGCTCAGCATGTAATGGAAGAAATACACG
Organism: Zanthoxylum bungeanum; assembly: GCA_019454045.1. Lineage (NCBI taxonomy): Eukaryota > Viridiplantae > Streptophyta > Magnoliopsida > Sapindales > Rutaceae > Zanthoxylum > Zanthoxylum bungeanum. Next base: position 633,928 of record SKCR01051448.1, on the reverse strand, counting down.
CATGGGTATGTGGTCCGCACATGAACGGGTTGAATCTGTCCCGCAAGATAGTGAGACAAGGTTTTTATTGGTCAACCATGGAAACAGACTGCGCGAAGATGGTAAAGCACTGTCATGATTGTCAAGCACATGGTAATTTGAATCACTTACCGCACACAGAGTTACACGGGCTGTCAGAGCCGTGGCCGTTCTCAGCATGGGGAATTGATATGATTGGAGAAATTTGACCGAATGCGTCAAATGGGCATCGCTTCATAGTAGTGGCAGTAGATTACTTCTCGAAGTGGGTGGAAGCCGAATCGTTCCGCAATGTTACAGTAAAACAGATGGCAAAGTTTATAGCTCGGAACCTCATTTGTCGGTATGGTATGCCGCATCATGTAGTGACAGACAACGGGGTCCAGTTTCAAGGAGAGACGAAAGCAATGTTGCAGAGGTATGGGATAGGCCACCACAAATCATCACCGTACAGGCCGCAGGCAAATGGGGTAGTTGAGGCAACCAACAAGACTATAAAGACAATTTTAGCCAAGATGACAGAAAATTGCAGAGATTGGGCCGAGAAACCCATATGCTCTGTGGGGGTACAGAACATCAGTAAGAACAGCAACATGGGCCACACCTTACTCTTTGGTCTATGGAATGGAAGCAGTATTGCTGGTAGTAGAAGTGGAGATACAGTCTATGAGGGTATTGACAGAGGCAGAATTACCGGAACAGGATTGGGCCGCACAGAGGTTTGATCAGTTAGCACTATTGGATGAGAAGAGAGAGCGAAGTCTTTGTATCACATTCAGTTGTATCAGAAGAGACTAGCCCGAGCATTCAACAAGAAAGTGCGTCCTACCAAGATCAGAAAGGGTGATTAGTACTTAAGCAGTCGAGGCCGACGACGACAGATCCGAGAGGAAAATTCAGACCAAACTGGAAGGACCTTACATAGTGCAGAAGGTAATGGGAAATGGAGCAGTGAAGCTATCGGACTTGGGGGGGAACGAGTTCACCGAGCCGATCAACGTAGACAGATTGAAGCAATACTTTGCCTGAGGGAGAGAAGACCGAGCAGTCAACACGGGAATTAGCAGAAGACCTAACCCAACGGAATAAGAAAATCATTCATGCATACATGTAACATTGCATTCTCTTCGTGTTTGGTTTTGTTTTGTGTTCGCAGGTTCGAAGAAAGGAGAAAGTGGCAGAAATGAGCCAAGCAGCGTCAGCGCAATTTCAGTTTTGGGATGAGTCCCAAGGGGGCGAGGCCCATATCAGCTTGAGGGCGAAGCCCATATCATGTCAGTTCGAGGGCGAGGTCCCTATAGTCAGCGGTGTTGGGCGAGGTGCCCAGGGTCGAGGTGCCCCGTTGTCAGTTGTAGTTCCGGGTCGAGGTGCCCAGGGTCGAGGTACCCACTACATCATCAGTTTGAGGGCGAGGTCCCTATAGTCAGCGGTGTTGGGTCGAGGTGCCCAGGGTCGAGGTGCCCCCGTGGTCAGTTGTAGTTCCGGGTCGAGGTGCCCAGGGTCGAGGTACCACTACATCATCAGTTTGAGGGTGAGGTCCCTATAGTCAGCGGTGTTGGGTCGAGGTGCCCAGGGTCGAGGTGCCCCGTTGTCAGTTGTAGTTCCGGGTCGAGGTACCCGCTACATCATCAGTTCGAGGGCGAGGTCCCTATAGTCAGCGGTGTTGGGTCGAGGTGCCCAGGGTCGAGGTGCCCCCGTTGTCGGTTGCAATTATCGGGACGCGTCCCAGGATCGAGGTCCGCTCACAGCGCTAACTCAGCTCGAGGCAGCAGCCGAGCCAGGTAAGTGAAATGCATTGCATAACTTTGATAGGATTGTTCAAAGTCACACACTGCACAAGTCCCATCAAAGTGGGGGCGACTGTAGGCATTGCATTTCCGCATGTGAAACCTGATGATGAGTCTCAGTTGGAGGCACTACCTTTTTAGCTAAGGATATTGCGGGAAACGGAGGTCGGAAGGGGAAATTCGAGTAAGTACGTCATCAAGTTCATGTCACAAGCTCACTGTCTTCGTTAGTGCTGCGTTCGTTACTTCGTTCGAACGTCAGGCGGATTGCGGACGTTCGTGTAGCGTTCGAATTGGCGTTCGAACGGCGTCGGTGTTTCTGGTTTTGCTGCTAGCCTCGCACCCCAGCCCATTTTAGCTCCCCAAAGCCCATAAAACACATCCCAATTTAATTAAATTAAACATTAAACATTAAATAAAATATTTAAATCATTACCAATTAAATAAAACACAAAATATAATCATACCTAATAAAGATAAATCAAATATATTAACTTCCTAACTAAACAAATCACATACTAAATTAAAAAGATGTCATGCCTAATTAAAATCAATCATAACCAATTTAAAGATATTGACTTCCTATTCTAGCCAAGATTTGTCCCCCCTCAATCTAATCATTTCCTTGTCCAACACCAAATCAAATCCTCCCTTCAATGCACCAAATCCCTTCCTTGTGAGACAAGGTGAAGCCCTAACCCTTCTCTATATAAACAACCCCTAACCAAAGCCATCTCTCTTTCACAGAAGATCATTCACGATAATAGCATAAAGAAGTAAAACAATTTCTCTCCTACACCTCCTTCAACAACCGAAACAGCCATCCCACTCCTAGCTCACACGCCCATCACAAGAAAAAACACCTAATTCACGCCCATCACAAAAATAAAGAAGAAAAGAAAATAACCCAAAGCCTTCACATTAAGTACCCTTACAAACCGATCAGCCCTACACATCCAAACCCCCGACATTGCCGCACAACCAGACCGAAAACACTCCCATTTATATCACAGAAACAGTCCCTAAACTGCCTTAAAACACACCACCGTAACCACCAAAGTATACCCCCAAACAGCAGCCCCTTCCCACCGAAACTGACCCAAACAGTCCCTAGTTACGCCCAAACAGCAGTAATTTAACCCCTAAAACAACAGAAAAATACACTTAAAACATTCCCTAAAAAACCTAAAAAACAGTAACTTAAAAAACTGCATTCATAATCTTTAAAATAATCACACACAATTGCACAAAGAACCACACAAACACTCGGAACAGTCCGTGGAAACGTCAAAACAGGTGACCTGAACAGTGAGCAGCAAAACAGAGGCCGAACAGTAGCAGAACGGAGTTCAAACCGCAAGCAAAACAGCAAAGCAGTGAGCTAGGACGCTAAACCAGTGAACCGGAGAAGTTGAGGAGCTGTACCCTTCTGACGTCCGTGAAACGCAAGCCTGAAGTTGGCTAAAAGGTTAGACCTGAGGGTATCTTTCACATTCGCTTTTGTACTATTCTTAAATAGCTTGTGTGATTGTCATGTTGCAAGTTGTGGCCTTGAGTAAATAAATATGCATGAATTATGAGATGTTGTATGTTGTGGCTGTGGGATGAAATGAGAGATGTGTCAACTCTCACGGTTATATCGGATGGAAACCCGGACATAAATTTCATAGCCGATTCCGAATGGACGGTAATATGATCTGTACTCGGGACACAACTCCACGTACCGCTTGAGTAAACGGCACTATCTTTTGTTTTGTGTGGCTTTGGTTTATTTATTTTTCGTCATTTGAATTTTGCATGTTGTTTATGTATATGCATGATTCAATCGAGCGCATGGGCTTAGTAAGTGGAATGAAAGATCCCCTATGGGGAGGGTTGGGTTAAAGCCCTTTACACGATGTTTTGCCGCGCCGATTGATGTGTGTCGGTTGGTTGAATGCAAGATACGTTCAATCGGCATACTAAGTTTGACATTATGGGCGTTTAATTCTTTTTATGCATGGTTCAATCAAGCGCATGGGCTTAGTAAGTGAATGAAAGATCCCCTATGGGGAGGGGTTTAAAGCCCTTTACCACGATGCTTTGCCGCGCCGGTTGATGTGTGTTCGGTTGGATGTAAGATGTGTTCAATCGGGCATACTTAATTTGATATGATTGTCTTTATGTTTGTATGCATGATGCGATCGAGCGCATGAGCTAGTAAGTGGAATGAAAGATCCCCTATGGGGAAGGGTTAAAGCCCTTTACCACGATGCTTTTCGCGCTCGCATTGTACTATTCGCCATTTATTTAGTGCGTCCCATTTCATGCATCAGATCTGTCCCCGTTCGAACGCGTCTACGAACGCAACTCGAACGCGCGTGCATTTTTGCCTTATCATGCATCAGGTCTCATTTCCGTTCGAACGTGTTCACAAACGCCATACGAACGTAAGCATTCTATTTCATTTCCGTTCGAACGCGTTCACAAAAGCCATACGAACGTGAGCATTCTGTTTCATTTCTGTTCGAACGCGTTTATGAACGCTACTCGAACGAGAACCTTCTGTTTACCGTTCGAACGCGTCTACGAACGCTGCACGAACGCACACAGTAAACTGATCCTCTTGCATCACATTACGACATGTCCATCTTAGCATATAGTTACCCCTTTTCTATGTTATGCATTTGTATTACCCCTCTAGTTGTCTATTTCTGTTATGCGCTTTAAAATCTCTTCTTAATATGCATGCTAGTAAGAATGCTATTTGTTTGCGCTTCCGTGTTTACCAATGCGTTAATTAACTTGTATGCTTGCCGTATGATAATCCTTATGTATGTAATTGAGACATAGATTACATGCAAATAGGCTGTATGCAAATTCGAATAATGTGTTACATATAAATTTAGATGAACTTGTTGATGTATGTATGTGAATGTAGAAGCATGATATTCTTAGAAATAAGTGTTACTTAAGCCTGATTAAATATTATATAAATCCTTTCATTATAGTGGCATAAGTAAGGGACCATTCCGAACCCAACGGTTTGAGGTCTTCCCTTGCGAGGGGTGAGTGTGGCCTTAAATCTCATTTTCCGGTTCACACCGGGTGGCGACTCCATTATTCTCCGGTTTAGTCCCCCGTGGCTATTCCGTACTCCCGATCGGGCCGCGAGCCCGGGACAGCATACGTCGCCCAAGTTCTGTTGTTTACACACATACTTAATAGGAGATGCCCTAAGTAATCGAAGTTAATAAAGTTTTCAGAAGAATAAAGATGAAAGGAGTTTAAAAAGATGAGATGATAAATAAACCTATACAACAGAGTAAGCTTCTTAATAGGGAATAACAACGAAAGTATAACGGCACCCAGAGAAAGAAAGTGATGACTTCAGAAGGTTTAATAATAGAGACTAAACAGGAAAGAGTATAGAAGCAGTACGGGAAATTTGTTAGAGAGTATGGCTCTAAAAGGATTTCGCAGAATAGGTGGATAGATCGATTGTTGGAAAAGATCAGGAGTAAAGTTGGGGAAGGTAAACTATACAGTTTTATCAGTAGTACCCTAGTGTAGGAAAATACACTGGACATGTATACACGAGAGTCATAGACTCATAGATAAAGATTATGTGCCACCGGTTCACTATAAACAGAAAATCCTCAAGATAAGTTCCCACCCTCCCAACCCTCGTTAAAAAACAACAACAAAGACATACTTCGATGTTCGTCTCAAGATATTCCCAGGATCAAGAGGATGCGTAGTTGATAGAGATCGAAACAAAAAACCTTTAGATATAGTACCATAACAGAATAGAAAAATGAACAACTCTAAATGTGAGATTTTGAAGAGAAGTTATTAGATAAAACAATAAAGAAATGAAGTACTAGTTAGGCAGTGACAAAGAGATAAGGGAACAATGTTAAACATGACTAGGGAGATGCGAGAGCTAATATCCTTTAGATAATGAGATAGAGATATAAGCCGTAAAAGTTTCAGTTACAGAACAGAGCAGGAGAGAAGATGAAAATGTCAACAGGCACAATGTTTGGAAGTAAAACTGTAAATGAGCAACGACAATATGACAAAATACTAAGTAAGTATTGGCAGAAGTATAGTATAGTATAGAACTAAGAAAATAAGTTTACTACGGTATGGAAAACAGTAAAAGGGGAGGTATCATGGTATGCAATTAGGAATAGAGAATGAGTTGATGTGAAGGAACAACAACCAGACTTACAGTAATAATGAGAGCAAGTATAGAAAGGAAATGAACTTTAGCAGGCCAAAAATGTCATTGTCGATGTTAATAGTAGGGAATGCGGTTTAAGCGCCAAGGTGCATACTAATAAACATGATATTTAGATAATTAAAGAGGACCGCTAGGAAACTATCTAGAAGCAATATTTTAATTACCAGAGTCATCGGTAGACGACATCAGCAAGCTAAGAAGCCCTAAGCCCCTATAGATAAGCAAAAATATTGGAACTTGAAGAGAGAAGCTCATAAGCAGTTTGGCATGAGAATTTATGAAGTTATGTAGCTAAGTGATGAGAAAGAATATTAAGATTAATTTAGACAAGTGCAGCAAAACAAGTATCGAGAACAAGCATTGCAAATAATGACAATGACTACTCATGTAAACTTATCGATTATGAAAAATGAGTATGGGAAGCCTGGCCGTGGAGACGTCAATATTTTTAGTGAGAGTCAAAGGTACTAGCTAAGGGGAACTTGATCTAGTATAACTAGATAGTTAGAGATCATGATTTCCTTGGAGACAAAGAAGGTTGAACACAACTAGAGGTTCGAAAATAAGATAGTCCATGATATCTAGCAAAGATTTTATGAAATGAAAATGAGGTGGTACCTCTTAGTAAAGAACTTAAGGGATATTCATTGAAGCTATGAATTCTAAAGTAGTATTTTATCAAGTATGACATAAGGTTCGATGCATGAGTTAGATATTAAGAAAAATGGAAGATCTCATATACTCACTAGTGAATGGTAAATGATCAGCCAGGTAGAGATCTTCATAGTTAAGCCAAATAGAATCCCCGATGATACAAATAGTTACAACACAGTACGAGGTTTATAAAGAACCCACAATTGAGTGACCTATGATAATATCCTAAGTTTAACGAGGATTCGAGGACGAATCCTATTTAAGGGGGGATAATTTGTAAAGATCGAAGATTTCAACTATTGATTCACTGTAAGACGAGTGTCACAAAATTCAAACCATGTTTGGAAACATATGCTCTCATGAGATGACTATCGATAAATTCTTCGAGAATCCGATATTAGATATTACGATGTTCCATTTCGGATAATCTATGGTATTTGGGCTATAAATTTTTCATAAAAACTCTGAATTTTATGAATTTTATATCGTCGGAAATCTAAAATCGAGATCTACAACTTCCGTGTTGAACATTTTTCCAAATTCAGACCAGAAGTAAGTCGAAAACACAGATCAAAATTTCAAATGAATAGTAATTCGGGACCCATCTAGATAATTCCACATTTTTCTCAAAGTTTCTAATTTTTTTTTTATGTTAAAACTTTGCTAATTAGTTAATTTGGCCCTTCCTATATAAAAGGGGGACTATTTACAAAATTTGGAACATCTTGAGAAAGAAAGAGGAAGAGAGAGACGTGAGATGAGGAGAAAGAGAAGAAAGGAAAGAAGAAGAAGAAGAAGAGAAGAAGATGAAGAAGAAGAAGAAACAAGGAAGAAAGTAGAATATGTCTACCCAAGCTAAATCTAGAAAGATAATAGGGAGCATGGAAGCCTTAGTTGTGAAGGTGGAATTATGATTCAAGGTAAGAAATGATCTTGACCGAAACTATTATATATTGAGTATTGGTGTTTTGATGATTATTATGTGTTAGTGATTTGGTTGTGATGATGAGTGAGTGATGATGGTACCAAGAAATGGTGATTGTAGAAAATCCCCAATTTGCTAAGTGTTGGAAATGAGTTTAATTAAAGATTATAGGTTGGATATAAATTGATATTGAAGTATTGGTAGTGTTGTGGATGTTATTTGAGGCCAAATAGATGGTTTATGTAATAAAAATTCATATAGAAGTTTTGGGGATACATTTGGGAAGAAATAGGCTTGAGGAAGCAAATGCAGAAATCTGGAAATCAGGTTCGTGTCGCGACGCCAAAGGGTTTTGCGTCACGACGCGTAGAAGAAAACTTTGAGCAGTTTCTGGAATATTTGCATCACGACGTAAGGTCAAAACATCAAGTTTGCATCGCGACGCAAAAAAGGTTTAGAGTCGCGATGCATAGAAGAAAATATAGGGCCATTTCTGGAACGTTTGTGTCACGACGAGCAACACCTTGCGTCGTGACGCGAGATCAAAATATCCCCAAGTTAGTTTTTAATTCATTCCAGTTCCGCCCTAACGTGTTAGAGATCACCTTTAGGGTCTCGTATCAGTTCGTATGCATATATTTCATCTTATTCCAAGCATGATATACTAAGTGACGATATCACAGACTTGAATTGAGAAAGTTTAGCCTAATTCCAAAATTCATCTCATGGTTTGTAATCTAGCCAAGTTACCATTTATATACCATTATAGGAATCGCATTTTCCTTCGACGAATCAATATAGCATAAGCCCGATTCCAACCTGTGAGTGGACACTACCTTTTTAAAATTAACTTTCATTTTGTTATTTTTATATCATACTTATTTTCACGCTTTAGGGAGTTAGATTCTTTTATTATTAAATTCATTTCATAAAAATTTATGATTTGAGTTTTATATTGAGAAAGAAACGTTTTTAGAAAATATTTTATGTTTTTCGAGGCATGGGGGAAAGACCTACCTTAGTATGCAACTTGATTCAGAGATGGAATTGGCGGACAACACATGTGCACATGTAAAGGACTGGGGGGACGACGATACGTAACGCCCCCAGATCCTAGTTCAGGACTAGGGATGATAGATGCCCCTAGATCCTAATTAAGAGCTTGGAGGGTAGCATATATCTGCACCCCCAGTTCTAGTTCAGTGGCTTGGGGGACTGCGATACGTAATGCCTCAAGACCACTAGTTTCAGGGACATGAGGGGCATGCTTTGGGGGACAGTGATACATAACACCCAAATGTCATGGGTTTGCACTTATGGCTCTAGTTATGCGTATGGGGGGACGGCGATACGTAACACCCCAATGCATCAAGTTTTCAGCAGATATATATACCTTAGTTTTCAGAAACAATTTCAGATTATTTTCAGGGAAAAGTTTTCCATAAAGTAAAGTTTTCAGCAACAGTAGTTTTACAAGAAACTTTCAGAAAAGATTTTTATAAAGTTTTTACAGAGAAAATTATGTTTGAGACAAAGTAAAGTTTTTAGAAAATTTCAGAGTTAATGTCCAAACAAATGATATTTTATTAAGCATTTCAGATTTCACTTTAGAGACCGCCCACTTACTTAGATCGTACGGTGATCTAACCCTCACTTCCAGTTTCCTTGTTTCGCAGGTTTTTTCGCAGGTTTCCACTTTCAGAAACCTGGAAATCAGGTTCGCGTCGCGACACCAACAAGTTTAGCGTCGCGATGCGTAGAAGAAAATTTTAAGCAGTTTCTAAAATATTTGCATCGCGACGCGCAACACTTTGCGTCGCGACGCGAGGTCAAAACATCAGGTTTGTGTCGCGACATTAAAAGGGTTTAGAGTCGCGACGCGCAGAAGAAAATTTAGGGCTATTTCTGGAACATTTGTGTAACGACGCGCAACACCTTGCGTCATGACGCGAGATCAAAATATCCCCAAGTTAGTTTTTAATTCATTCCAGTTCCGCCCCAACGTGTTAGAGATCACCTTTAGGGTCTCGTATCAGTTCGTATGCATATATTTCATCTTATTCCAAGCATGATATACTAAGTGACGATATCACAGACTTGAATTGAGAAAGTTTAGCCTAATTCCAAAATTCATCTCATGGTTTGTAATCTAACCAAGTTACCATTTATATACCATTATAGGAATCGCATTTTCCTTCGACGAATCAATATAGCATAAGCCCGATTCCAACCTGTGAGTGGATACTACCTTTTTAAAATTAACTTTCATTTTGTTATTTTTATATCATACTTATTTTCACGCTTTAGGGCGTTAGATTCTTTTATTATTATATTCATTTCATAAAAATTTATGATTGAGTTTTACATTGAGAAAGAAAGTTTTTAGAAAATATTTTATGTTTTTCGAGGCATGGGGGAAAGACCCACCTTAGTATGCAACTTGATTCAGAGATGGAATTGGCGGACAACACATGTGCACATGTAAAGGACTGGGGGGACGACGATACGTAACGCCCCCAGATCCTAGTTCAGGACTAGGGATGATAGATGCCCCTAGATCCTAATTAAGAGCTTGGAGGGTAGCATATATCTTCACCCCCAGTTCTAGTTCAGTGGCTTGGGGGACGGCGATACGTAATGCCTCAAGACAACTAGTTTCAGGGATAAGAGGGGCATGCTTTGGGGGACAGTGATACGTAACACCCAAATATCATGGGTTTGCACTTATGGCTCTAGTTATGCGTATGGGGGGACGGCGATACGTAACACCCCAATGTGTCAAGTTTTCAGCAGATATATATACCTTAGTTTTCAGAAACAATTTCAGATTCTGTTTACAGAAATAATTTTCAGGGAAAAGATTTCCATAAAGTAAAGTTTTCAGCAATAATAGTTTTACAAGAAACTTTCAGAAAAGATTTTTATAATGTTTTTACAGAGAAAATTATGTTTGAGACAAAGTAAAGTTTTCAGAAAATTTCAGAGTTAATGTCCAAACAAATGATATTTTAATAAGTATTTCAGATTTCACTTTAAAGACCGCCCACTTACTTAGATCGTACGGTGATCTAACCCCCACTTCCAGTTTCCTTGTTTCGCAGGTTTTTTCGCAGGTTTCCACTTTCAGAAACCTGGAAATCAGGTTCTCGTCGCGACACCAAAAGGTTTAGCGTCGCGACACCAAAAGGTTTAGCGTCGCGATGCGTAGAAGAAAATTTTAAGCAGTTTCTAGAATATTTGCTTCGCGACGCGCAACACTTTACGTCGCGACGCGAGGTCAAAACATCAGGTTTGTGTCGCGACATTAAAAGGGTTTAGAGTAGCGACGCGCAGAAGAAAATTTAAGACTGTTTCTGGAACGTTTGCGTCGCGACGCGAGATCAAAATATCCCCAAGTTAGTTTTTAATTCATTCCAGTTCCGCCCCAACGTGTTAGAGATCACCTTTAGGGTCTCGTATCAGTTCGTATGCATATATTTCATCTTATTCCAAGCATGATATACTAAGTGACGATATCACAGACTTGAATTGAGAAAGTTTAGCCTAATTCCAAAATTCATCTCATGGTTTGTAATCTAACCAAGTTACCATTTATAGACCATTGCAGGAATCACATTTTCCTTCGACGAAGCGATATAGCATCAGCCAAATTCCAATCTGTGAGTGGACACTTCCTTTATAAAATTAACTTTCATTTTGTTATTTTTATATCATACTTACTTTCACGCTTTAGGGTGTTAGATTCTTTTATTATTATAGTAATTTCATAAAAAATTATGATTTGAGTTTTATATTGAGAAAGAAACGTTTTCAGAAAATGTTTTATGTTTTTTGAGGCATGAGGGAAAACCCACCTCAGTATGCAACTTGATTCAGAGATGGAATTGACGGAAAAGACATGTACATATGTAGAGGACTGGGGGGACAGCGATGCTTAAAGTCCCCAAATCCTAGTTCAGGACTAGGGATGACAGATGCCCCTAGATCCTAATTCAGAGCTTGAAGGGTAGCATAGATCTGCACCCCTAGTTCTAGTTCAGTGGCTTGGGGGATGGCGATACGTAACGCCCAAGGACATAAGTGGAATGCTTTGGTGGACGGCGATACGTAATACCCCAATATCATGGGTTTGCACTTCTGGCTCTAGTTAGGTGTATGGGGGGGACATCGATATGTAACGCCCCAATACGTCAAGTTTTCAGCAGATATACAGAGCTTAGTTTTCAGAATAATTTCAGATTCAGTTTACAGAAATAGATTTCAGAGAAATGTTTTCCATAAAGTAAAGTTTTCAGCAACAATAGTCTTACAAGAAACTTTCACCAAAGATTTTTTAAAAGGTTTTCCATAGAAAATTATGTTCGAGACAAAGTAAAGTTTTCTGAAAATTTCAGAGTTAATCTCTAAACAAATTAGATTTTATTAAGTATTTCAGATTTCACTTTAAAGATCGTCTACTCACTTAGATCGTACGACAATCTAACCCCCACTTTCAGTTTCCTTGTTTCGTAGGTTTTCTCGAAGGACGAGCTGAGAGGATGGATACTGATGCAGTCACTAGGTTTTGGAGTCCACCAGGTCAAGTCAGGGGTTAAGTTCAGAACAGTCAGAGTCAGAAAGTGACTTTTAAGATATTTGTTATACAGTAATGGTCATACATTCATTACATTCTAGAGGTTATTACTATTGTTGAACTGTGTATTGAAATTAGAATACTTAATAGTAAGAGTATTATGCATACATGGTCGATGAATTGGGTTATGGTCTCTTATATGAGTATATATATGTGTATGAGATGAGAATAACAGTTATCAGAGTCAAAGGCTTATGGGGTTAGTACGGTCTATCCCCTGTCGATAGCATCTCCCAGATCGGGGATGTTACATAAAATTATGGAAGAGAGATACAACATCGATTCTATAGTGGTTCGGCCTAATAACTTCCCTACGTTCACTCTATTCAAGCTCGCTTGAAGGTTCCATTAATTTCACTAAACTTACAGCCAAAGATTTTTTTTACCAAGGTTTCTCTCAAACCTTTTACACCAACTCCACCCTTGAGAGTACTCACAAATCAAACAAGGTATTTCACACAAATATTTGAATAATGAAAAATTTTGTTTACAACACTATTTGAGAACTCACTCAGAAAATACAAAGATTGAAGAATGAATGTGTTACCCAAATATATATAATCTCACTAAGATGTATATGAAGATATGTAATGAGCTTATGAAATGATGAAAATGAAATGATCATGAGGGTTTTGTATTTCTCTCAGTTTTTTCTTTTTAGATAATGTTGGAAATTGTAAGAACTCAGTAAAAATGGAATAATGTCTCAATTTATAGTGAAAAATTCGAGCAGACCCAACTTTATGTCCTGAGATCGATATTCCGGTCTACATGGGCTGATATGCTAGTTTAAAATTAATGCGGCTACTGCATAGTTATCGTTGAGCATTAAATACGCCACATCTATCGATATGGGTACCAGTGTAGATATCGATATGGCTCATGTCGATTCTAGAAAGTATCTTAAACACCCAGGTTCACTGGTATGGATACCGGTATTGTTCATGCAAGTTTTAGAGACCTTTTTATCTTAAAGTATACCGGCATTAAGGCTGATATAAAAGTTGCCTCGTTCTAAAAGCTGTGCAGTCTGACATGAAGACCGATATAAAGGCCGGTATAAATCAGCCTAGTTCTAGAGAGCATGCAAAAGAGGTCTGAGATATCGGTATGCTGGTATCAGGGACCGGTATGCTGGTTTCAGTATATAAAACTCAGTAATGCAATTCAAAATATTTTTGTACTTGACCTTAAGACTTATATGAGCATGCATGAATCCTATGAGCTTAGAAATACTTAAATATCAACTCACTTACATTGAGAGTCATAAGCTATAAGATCTTGCATCACCATTTCTTGATTCAGCTTTGTCTTTGTGTTTGTTTTGCTTTGAAGACTTTTTATATTTCGTTGTAGTTGCGAATGTGCGACGAACTCATTGAGTGTTGCATCATCAAAATCGTTCATTGAATATTATGTTGCTTACATAGATGAGGGTCAACTAGTCAGCCTACATGTGCTTCGTATGATTGATTTGATCGAAAAATTGAGGCGATTTGATTTCCCGTTGAATGATACTTTTAGCCAGAATCGGATCACTCCTGCGGCGGTTTTACTAGTTTGTGTTAAATTTCAATATTTAAGGGATTTATTGCTCTTACAATGAGTCAAATAGGATGTTAGAAACTGCATATGAGGATATAAATGGGGAGTGCAGACTCTCACTACAAAACCAACTTCACTTTCCATTTCTACTCGGTCTAAAAGAAAAAAAAATGAAGAATGGAAAGAAGAAGAGTTGTTCTCAAGTTCCTTCGCAGGTAAGGTAGTAAACCCAAATCCAAGAGAGTTGTCGAAGATAAATGCCATCATTGCTGACAGATCGGGCATTAGAAGGTGAATTTTTCGGACTACCTTGCTCAGAGAAAGCCTCAACATCAGATATATTTATTTTTCTTATTATTGATATCTCATTGTAGGGGTTGAAGGGAAGCAAAAGATTGAAAATTGGAGATATAAGACTGCAATTCGAAAGTGGAGACTTTCTGGTTATGGTTGTTGTTGGAGTGTATGAGATTCCCTTAGCCAGTTGGAGCCTTCGAATAATGTAGTACATTATATTTTATTATTATTAATAAAATAACTACAGTTTCATTTCAACCTTGTTGATGGTAATGTCATTATGCATATTAGATTGATATATAAATATGCTAAGAATGACATTGACCTTAGAATAATCATGTAGTAATACTAGATATTGGGTGGTCCGACATTAAGATAGTATTACTATTATAAACTATTCTTAAAGTAAATATTCTTAATCGTTGGTTTTGGAATACAGTCGAATTCTAAATAAACTAGATATGTAAAAGAATAACATATTAGAAAATCATAATTTTTGGACTTAGGATGAAGCCAAACCAAAATTTTCAAGTTGCGTCACCTGCTTCCACTACACCCAAAGCCCCTGAATTTCGATTTAGAACTTGATTTTCCGAAATCGAAATTGATATCCGTAAAAACTTACATAAACTAGACACATTAAGGCTTATTCTATTAAAATTTCAGTTATTGATTCCATCCTAATTTATTGTAGTGAAATTTCGAAGTTAACCATTGAGATGAGGATTTTAAAGATTAGGCAGAATTTGGAATTTTGCTATCACACTTGCGTAACTCGAAACCTAAGCCCGTAAAATTCATAGATACCATAAATATCTCTTATATTCAGAAAGATTAATAGTCCATGTATTAAATATTCTTTTATGCCATATGAAAATATTCCGAGTTATAGAAATTAACGATTATTTTGGCTTCAGATCGACATCAGGATACTCGACGGTCGTCCACGCCGAGTACCTCTCTCGATTTGCCATAACATTGTAAGTGGATATATATGTTTTTGTTATATTGTGATTTTTGATTTAATGTTATGATATTTGATATTTGATGTTTGAAGTTATGATTATAAGCATTTTAAAAGAAAGGATTTCAGATACATATTTTGAATACGCTCATGATTATATATTTCTGTCTCGACGCTAAAAAATATTTTGATATTTTTTTTTAAAACCATAAAACTTTGTTTCTGTCGAGATGCTTGAAAATCCATTTCCATCATGGTGCTTAATAGTTTTACACTTTTTACCCTATGTGATGCTTGTATATGTTTTATTCTGGCTCATTCGGGGCGCTTGTTATGGGGTTCAGTCCATCTGAAAATGTCCGGCCCACTACCCTCTGTTGACGTGGTCTTGTTCGGACATTACCTGATCTTTGCACGTGACTGAGGTAATGGACGCTTGTTGATTTTGATGAGACTATTTCGAAAAAGCATGATATGAGATTTTGTTAATGGTTTTAAGATTCTGATGAGTTTATACATATGGATTTTTATTTGATTTTTTTTTTTATGTATCCACTCACTAGGTCGTTCAAACGATCTGACCCCCAACTCCATAGTTTGTTTTGCAGGTAGCTTTATCTGGTGAGCCATAGCCGAACAGGAGCCTGAGATCGAGAAATTGAGTTTACAACAGTCACTAGAGTATGGTTCCGTCATGTTAAGTTTGTTGTCTGCTTTCATATAGAATGCATGTATGTTGGTGTTAGTCAAGTCTAAATATATATGATGTTATTTATATGAAGTATAAGTATTTATTTAAAGTAAATAAATTTGTTCGTACAACACTAATTAGTTGTGAAATAGTTTAATAAATGTATGTTAGGGTAACATAGTTAAAGGAATAATCAAGAAACTTTGGAAATTGTCAGAGGCTCATGGTGGTGGTGAGGATCTATCACCTGCTGGTAACACCTACGCTATGGAGATGTTACAAAGATGGTATCAGAGAATAGTCTTGGGGTCAGTTACTGCAGTAGGAGGGTGATAGTGTCTTATGTATGTGGTATGAATGGAGTACCCATATATAAGGGGCTACTCTCTAGTATCATCAATTCTTTAGTATGTCTGGATTTACCTTAATATGGAATATTCTATAAAGGTAGCTGAGGTTATCCATAGATAAATTTTCCGACCAGAAATATGAATATGATATGTGAATATACGGAAGGGTGCCAAAGTATGTTGAGAGTTAGATTCACCCTTCATTGAGGAGTAATGAGGTAGTAAGTAGAAACTATTCGGGAACAAGAATAGAGAAAGAACTCTAGCAGTTTAATAGCATCACAGACGAGTAGACCACGAGTAAGCTATATAACAGTCTTAGTCTTGAACAAATATCTTAATACAAGGAATATCAAAATACTAAATGAAATCCACTACATAATCTAAAGCACATATAGTGCTCTAATCCTTCAAATAGTACTATTTTCTAGATCACCAGACAATATTAAATTCTTTCCAAGAAAGCCTCATTATCCGAAATAAATAAGCATACCCATTTATATCCTTACTCTTCAGAATACCAACAAACCCCAGATGTAAGTTAATTTTCTCTTGGTATACCACACTTTTAGTTGTCATTAGAACTCAGTTTTAGATCCTATTAGTTTGAAAAGTGTGTTAAGGTGATTTAGAGAACTTTAGATGAGACTTGTACATAATGTCTATATTTGGATAACTGCAAGATAGATTGAGGAGATAAAGCGATTGTGGAATAAAGTAAAACTAGTCATAGTAAGATAGTCTCCTCCCAAAACATGAAATAATTTACTCCAAGAGCCAGATTAAGAAAGTAAATTATAAATTATCGACTGGAAAGTTGGAAAACTCAAACCGAGAGAACCCTACCAAAAACCTATACTTAACACTAGCCTCACAAAGCCCTTCATTTGATTATAACCTAGTTAATACCAACGACCCGGTATTCGCTATCAATGGAAAAGCCTTAAAGAATATTTTTGAAGCTATCAAACGAGTTGTCAAGTTCATTCCCATTAAGAGAGAGATCAAGACCTGTATAGACTTGGTCATAAATACCACTTTAGCTATTCCTCCGAACAAAATGTTCCTAATATCGCTTAAGGGAGTTGAAGATGCAATCACAACCTCTATGTATCCCAATGTACCTCCATGAAATCTTCTAGTGTCATATGGAAAAGAGAATGATGAGACCCTTTGGTATGCAGAATTCAATACAAATACAAACAGTAGTAATAACACTCATAGACTTTCTCATGACTTGATCCTTAGTAGACCTCAATCTTAGGACCTAGTACGGACTCAAACCAGTAAACTAGTATAGCACCTAAAGCAACAACAACATGTTAAACAGAAATTTAAGGCTTATAAGGGTCGCTTATGTCGAGATGTATAGTCCGTGTGAACATTCATAAACATGTTGGCGCGAAGACTTGTCTGTTATTGACAGCCAATGGAATAGTGACTCTCACCCGTTTTCGTACCCCAGTTGGTCTCAGATGTCCTAGTATTTTAGCTGAATTAAATCATGCAATATCAGTAATATTTTTAAGACCATACGCGATAAACCTCTTACTTTTTAGATCGTAGACCCAACATAGACCCCAGATAGATCGTCAGGAATCAAGCAGAACATGAGTAGTGCACGAAAACACATTAGAGGAACCCGTAAGACTCATAAGAATCCAATTGCAACAAATGAGTTAATTTTCTTACATGTGAAATAAAGGTCTCAACTAGCATTAGACTCAGTAGAATCTTGATAAGCCCTCCTAAGTTGTATATCTATCTAGATGCTTATGGTAATTGACTATAAGGATACAACCGAGGCATGAAATAGTAACATGAATGCTACTTGCACTCTATGAAGTTTTCCCGGTGAATGCTAAAGAGTCGCAAATAGAGTGTAAAGCTGTGGCATTATGAGCATGTGACCTAGGAATTATCGAAAAGCTCTGAATGAGATTGTACTTCTGGATAACATGTTAGCAAAGCATGGCGACCATGGCATGGTCAAGTCAGAAACTAGAATAAGGACTATGAGTAGCATTTATTGAGACCGATAAGTCCGTATAGTAATCCTATGTAGTGAACTTACAGAATGAGATACCCACGTTCATGTAAAAACAGCCCACGTGGCGATTTCTCATTTAACCGACTAACCAGAAAGGATTTTTAGAACCTCAGCCCTGCCCTGCCTGATTAGACAACAACAACAACAATAATAATGATATGAACCTTTCATACAATGGCGATATAACATCATAGATATGCATTACAAGAGCAGAGAGCGGACCTCGTGGTTATAGGTTGATCATGAGCCGACTATTATATGATCAATCAGACTCAGTAAACAAAATGAACCTTAAACCTCTAGCTTCTTTTAAAAATTAAAACAGATTGCTACAATAATAGTATTGGTAACCGTGCTAACAACAGTATCATCAACAATATTGATAGTAGTAACAGTTGCAGTATTAATAGAAGCCTTAGCAATAGCATCAAAAGGAATGACAACAGTCTTACATTGTGGAGATAAATTTGCAAGAATAAGCATGAGTGATCAGGGCAAGACTTAAAAATTACAAGCTAAGTAATGGTCAGTCAGAGCAATTTTATACGTGAGTACGATCCGATTGATCTTCATACATGTAAGCATGATGCTACAACAGACAAGAT
This sequence comes from Zanthoxylum bungeanum, assembly GCA_019454045.1. Classification (NCBI taxonomy): domain Eukaryota; kingdom Viridiplantae; phylum Streptophyta; class Magnoliopsida; order Sapindales; family Rutaceae; genus Zanthoxylum; species Zanthoxylum bungeanum. The sequence goes on along the minus strand of SKCR01051448.1, from coordinate 615,181 downwards.
TATCAGATTGTTATAGCTTAAGCAAGTAGGAATGTCAAGACTAGTTACATAGTAAGCATGAGATGGATCTTTTATATTCATATCAGGCCAAGTGGCAGCAGCAAACATTAGCTCCCCTGACCCTATAAGGACTAATAGATACAAATGACCTAGATGTCTTCTGTTGTTAAGAGGGATTTCTTTGTTTACTCGGTGTCATGGAAAACCATACCAAGTAGATAAGCAATAGAACATCGTGTCTGTCTTGCATAATTCTCAGGGATATGAGAATTCTGTCATGTCTTGGAATGTACTTGAATTTGATTTGAGACATGTATGACTGTGGCACTATAAGGTCATTAGTTGTACTACAAAAGTACAATAGTAATACATTAAATGTGAAGTGTAACGGAAGTCCCAAGTAATATGTAAGAATTAATGTTGTCTTAGCAAGAGACAACTGGGGCCTCATGCTGATAGTACATGATAGAATATGCATGATCTTTAAGTGATGTTTGAAAAATCTTAGTCATACAGAACAGGTTAACGAAATCACTGATTCCTCAACGAGAAAACTCTTAAACATATTTTCCTTGTTGGCGGTTATAAGAGGTTTTAAACGATTAAGAACTGAGATGTATGGAACGGTATGCCACAAATACAGCATCAAATTTAGAACTGACAGCTAATGCAGATAATTGAGTCAGGGAATGTTGAGCATAACAATAGGTCCAGAATTGAGGTTTTTTTGATGCATGACAGTAGTTGTAGAGTATTCAATAAAAATTTCAGAAGTTAAGGGCAAGTAATTATCCCTCAGTCAAGAATTCAAATAAAAATCTATTCAGTACAGCCCAAGTATTTTGTATATAATAGGTGCAAGCATGGAAAGATGCATTAGGCATGAAATAGAGTTTAGGTAAGACAATGATTAAAGATGGCATTTTGTAAAGAACTTAGTTAATGAGTATAGCTGAAACTAAATGATACAGAATAGCTTACAGCAGAATATGGAGTCACGTGGACAAATATATAATTCGCCTAAATCCATACCATGAATGCATGTTCCAGCCTACGTTGCGAGTTTTCTTTCAGACATCCAAATCATATTACATAAATTTATGATGAACTACAACCTCAGTTATGACTTCCAAATCATGAAATATAAGTTTGAACGTATAAATCACATTATCCCATGATAGAATGATAGCGTATGGAAAACCATAAGAATATAGCATAATATAGATGATAACATAGATTTGGCAATGAGAATATAATCAGTTGGTAATTGGTAGGTTATTAAATAACATATAGATCTGAGTAAGTTATAGTAAGTTACTCAGCATCACAGAATCTCAAGTTTAGGCAGATATCGGAAGTCCAACCTTAAATGGGATTCGAGGATGAAACCTATTTAAGGGGGGAGTATGTAACACCCCAATAATTTTGACATAAATTTCAACGACCGTTTCAGTGTATGTGATGTGATATGTGATATAAATCATGAACGATTGTGAATATGCTTGTGGAATTATTTTCTGGAAATTCGATAATTTTTTTGTAGTTCCGGTACGATATTATTTTTCAATTCCATACCAGAAAGGCCTTATTATTTTAGCCATAAATATTTCATACGATATCCAATTTCATTGAATTTTATATCATAAGAAATTTAAGAGAAAGATCTACAACTTTTATGTTGAATACGTGCTAAATTTCGTATCCGAATCTAGACAAAAACGCGAGTATTTTTGGATGTACTGTGACAGTTGGGATTGCCATAGAAAAATCTAACATATGTAATAAAAAATAATATTTTAAGATTTTAATATCCACCTCATGTTATATAAGAAGAAGATTCTCTCTAATTCTCTCCCCATGTCCCACGGAAATCCCTTTATTCTTTCTCCCCTATTTTCAGGCCATTGTAGACAAAGGGACAAACCTAGTTACTTAAAATTTTGGCTTCCTTTGCCCATTATTTTTCATCATTCTAATTCCTAACTAGGACTTGTTGTTCCCATAGCACAAAATGATAAACGAAGAAAACCTCATTTTGCCTCCTTCTTGGTCGAACCTGTCTCTGTTTGGGGGTTCTTGTTTTTCGATTTTACAAGGTAATGATCTTTCATCTCTAGTTTTATTGAGTCCATTTAGCTTAACAATTAATTATTTTGGTTAGACTTCCCTTTGGTATTTCAATAATGGATTTATTGGATTATGTTGATGGTGTTTTCAGGCACTATAACATTTAAGACAGCACGACGAGGACAGAAGGGTAAATTCCTGGCTTGTTGAGATCATCAGAAACCGACCCGACCACAACATGTGAAGACCGACCACTTTGGTTCGTATGACCGAGCACTTTAAGGTCGGCAGGAACACTCTCAGCATAAAAGACTGTCATGACCGACCACATAAAAACCGACCAGACGGCGAGACGCGTTAAAGATGACGACACTCTATTCTAACGGATAAGATAAGCGAGTTATCCTACTTTCACAAGGAGATGAAGTCAGAATCCGAAAAGGAAGAAGAAAAGAGAAGGGAACATCAGGCTGGGAATCCTTGCAAGAAGAAGAGACTAAGTTCAAATAGGATTTCTTATACAAATAGGAGTCTGATTTCTGTATTACTATAAATATGAGAGCATAGTATGTGTAAAAGGCATCCTAAAAAAATCATAAGATCACCAACAAAACTAGTGATCTGAATCTTCAAGCTCTGACTTGTAGAGATTTGAGAAGGGTGTTTGAGCAATAAAAGTACCATCCCTTTTGTGTCCATGGACGTAGGTCGGATCCAAATCCACCGAACCACGTTAAATCCCCTTGTTGTTTGGTGTGTTTATCTGTTTTTCGCTAAATTTGCCTTTGGTCCCCCATAACCAAACAAATTCACTATTGAGGGAGGATTTTCTCGGGAGTGATATTCCAATATTACCCTGAGACCAAATCAGCCGTCAACAGTTGGCGCCGTCTGTGGGGAGCCCAACAAAAAGCAACTCGCGTAGTGAGACAATGGCGGAAGACGGAAGCCACCAACCATCAGGGAGCTCGGCTGCAGATTGGATGGAGAAGATTGAGGAGAACCTTAGGAAGGAAAAGGAGGAAAGAAGAACTCTGCTAAAAACCATAGTAGACCGTTTGGAAAGGATAGAATGAGCACACGATGGAAAATTCGAGGCCGGGATTAGCTGACGAAAGAAAGACATAGCAGAAGGAAAGAGAATTGTCGATATAAGTGAGGAGGACAGTCACCGGAGGAGAGATCCTTACAAGCTAAGATCTGTAGTGGTTCAGGGAGATTCCCAGACCGAGGACACATGGGAGGAAGAGAGTGACAAATCGTCACCAGACCCCTCCTATGATAGCCTTCGCAACACCCGGCGAAAGGAGGAAGAATATGACGAAGAAGTACGAGAAGATACCGACCTCGAGAAACACCACCCCCGGGATAACAGAAAGAAAGGAGACCGCAGGAGGCGGAGCGGAACCAAAGATAGCAACATGAAATCTTGGTTACGGGAGGAGCTGATCAAATGGGGAGTATATCCCAATACAAACAGAGGGGATGTCCAGGACGGCAAAGATGAATCTCCCCTCGCGGAAAAAATAAAGTCGGCAAGATTCCCAAAGCGATTCAGCATGCCGACCATGGCACCCTACAAAGGCCACTCTGACCCGAAATCACACATCGAAAGTTTTTTCTTGTTGATGGATGTCCAGGGAGTAGTAAGAGATGCCATCTGCAAAGTATTCCCCCTAACTTTAAGTGGACCCGCCATCCTATGGTACAGAAGCCTGGCTCCGGGGAGCATCAGAGACTTCGCACAACTTAAGAAGTCATTCATTCGACACTTCAAAGGGGCTTGCGTCCCCAAAAAGACGATTGGAGAATTAAGACTTATGAAGCAAGGGGAAGATGAACCTCTGAAGATATTTATTGAAAGATACCATAATATGGTACTCGAAGTCGGAGGGTATGAATCCCCCGAGGCCCTGGAAAGCTTGAAGGGAGCCACTTCCGGAACTCCTCCTCGGAGATCTCCCCTTTACAGAAACTGATGGCCGCGTATATAGGATCCATGTTCAGACTCGGCAACACCATCGGTATCAGTTCGGTGCAGTCACCAACTCCCTATAGGCGGATAGCCTCCTTCTCGGCCTCAAGATCGGCCTCTCTTTCCTCAAGCTCGGTTTCTTTCCTCACAAGATCATCCCGAGCCCGCGCCATTTGCTCTTCATTGGCCTTCAACTTGGTTTCAGCACTGGCCACCTTGGCCTTCAAAACACCAATTTCAGATTGGGCGGTCTTCAAATCCTCCCGAGCGTTGTCAGCAAGCTTTCGCTCCAACGCAGCCGCAGCCTTAAGAGCCTTGTTAACTTTGAAGTTCTCGATGGCAGTCAACTCAAGGTTTTGAATCACCCCCTCCCGGTCGGCCAGCTTGGTTTCCGTCTCTGTAAGACGATTCTGAAGTCTCTGGGCCTGACCGCCATCGGACAATAGGCTCAAAAGAAGGTCCTTGTTCTTCGCCATAAGGTAAGTGGCCTGCACAAAAATAAAGAAGGTCATGATACGATATGAAGAAAACCGAGAACCGAAGTCAGAAAAGAAAAAGAGAATAGAACTACCTTTGCCATCTGAGAGCTCATCTCGGTGATCACAGCCTCGGGCGAGATATCCTCATACCACGAGACCTCCTCAGGAGGAATCACCTCGGCCAATTCATTGAAGGCCGGCACTAAATGGGAAGTGGCCTCCCGGATGTTTTCTCCCAGGTCATCCACCCCGAGGGTCACAGAACCCTTTCGCTTTTTTGAGGAGCCCACGGAAGATTTTCTGCCCCGGCGAGCATCTTTCTTCTTACCCGGGACATGATCCTCCTCCTCCTCTTGGACCAGCTCGGTCTCCTCAGCCCCAAATTGACGCCTCCTCTTCCTCAAAGGCTTCGGCGGACTGGTGAGACGAGCAGACCCCGATGATTGTGCACCAGGAGAAGATAGATCACGAGCAGCCGGCTGAACCCTCCCTTGAGACGCCCTCTCAGCCCCTGCAGAATCAGGTTGTGCCGGGAAGTTCCCGTTTCAGCATGACCGGCTTTCTTCATGGTACCGGCCAACTTCTCAAGAAATTTTGGCCTCTTCGACATGCCTACAAAAAAAAGGGAAAATCAGGACCCGAGCATATAACAAAGATATCAAACATGATAAAACAAACAGGGAAGACCATCAAAACAGCCATCAGACACCTACCTATCCAACCAGAGACTTCCGGAGGGACAGTCTGAGTAAGGCCTGACTCAACAAAGGCCGCATCATTTACCAACTTCTTCCAGTGGGCAGCATACCCCCGAGCCCAATGTACCCGCCTCCGAACCTGACGAGAAACCTTTGGAGCATCTCGCCAACAAGCTGGGAGAAACCAGAGAAGTCAGAAACCTAAGAAACTAAGAACAGGAACAAAGAAAGAAAGAAGGGGTATTAAAACTCATAACCTCCAGCCCTGAAGATGTCCGGAACCGAGACGTCCTCCTCAAACGATCTCAGGACCCGACCCCAATCCCCAGTAGCCCAGAACCAAAAATCCTTGAAATTCTTGTTGGAGTCGGGGAGTTTCTGGACAAGGTTGGACGAGCTATCGTAAGCAGAAAGGTAATACCAACCGTAGTGAGTCTTTGGGTTAGACTTCAAACGGTATAACCTCTTCACCTCTTCCAAGCAAGGTACACCTAAACCTGCTCGGTGCCAGACAACATATATGCCGGCCAGAATCCGCCAGCTGTTCAAGCTCAATTGGCAAGGGGCAATCTCCATCTCGGCCAGCATCCAAGCGAAATAACGTTGCATCGGCAGCCGTAGCCCGCACTCAAAAAAGACAGGAAGAAGTGCCACCGAGCCCTCATCAGGTTGACTAGCACGATCCATTGGGCCGGGAACTTCAAGGGCTATATCTATCGGGATGTCGTATCGTTGCCGCAACAGCGTAAGATCATCCTCAGTTATTTTGGAGGGACGATTCATATCCAGAGCCGACGACCCAAGTTCACCGGGCTCCGGGTCCTTCCGAGGAACCCTCTGATGGTAGGAGTCTTGTTCAATCTCAGAAGGTGTTGGGGTAGTGTCAAGGTCTTCTACGCTAGGTGCCCCCGAGCCCGAGGAGAGCTCCTCAGCAGGGGGAGCCGAGATGTTAACAGGCTTTTCAGGGGAGGAATTGCCGTCAGACATCCCTGACACCCACAGAAAAACAAAGAAGGAAGGGGAAATCAATCTACAGCTAAAAGAAACTACCCACGGTTTCCATGTTAAACTAAAGCAGGTGGTCTCTAAAGGTGCCCTAAAGCAGAACCCAGCAAACCTTAAATCTTTTCGTAGCAAACACAGATTCATAAAAAACGAAAGAGGAATAAGTCGTTCAGAAGACTTACTTGTTCTTCTCAGAAAAGGCAGAAGGTTGTTCAGTGCGGGTGTGCCCGTTCCTTATGTTCACAGCACAGAAGAAGAAAAAGACCACCGTTGAACTTCGGAAGCACGGAGTTGGGCAAATCACAGAGATATTTGCAGAAAAGAAGAAGAAATTGCCGAAAAAGATTGAACAGTGAAAGCCTCGCCCTTTTATAGTCATGGCAAAGACACTCGTGACCATTGGATCTAAGGAAGAGTCCGGATGAACGCCAAGTGTCGACTACAAAAGGGGTCTCCCAAGTTCAAACAGACGGCTGAGATCAGCCCACTGTGAAGACGTCTCTGCACGGTCGATTCGTCCCCTCTTTTGGCGGGAACCCGGCGGATGTTTGACAAGTGTCAAAATTAGAAGAAACCCTAAAGTTGATTTGATAGGCATTTAAACGGACGTGACTGATTGCGTGTCTCGAGACGAAACGCTTAAAAAGAGGCAACAAAGCATTTCTCGACCCAAGACCGACCTCCAACAGAGCAAGTCAGAAACACCTTCTTTGTGTAGTTCCCGGCACCAACTTGCACGCTTGTTGGAACCGAGAACTAGGGGACAGATGTTGATGGTGTTTTCAGGCACTATAACATTTAAGACAGCACGACGAGGACAGAAGGGTAAATTCCTGGCTTGTTGAGATCATCAGAAACCGACCCGACCATAACATGTGAAGACCGACCACTTTGGTTCGTATGACCGAGCACTTTAAGGTCGGCAGGAACACTCTCAGCATAAAAGACTGTCATGACCGACCACATAAAAACCGACCAGACGGCGAAACGCGTTAAAGATGACGACACTCTATTCTAACGGATAAGATAAGCGAGTTATCCTACTTTCACAATGAGATGGAGTCAGAATCCGAAAAGGAAGAAGAAAAGAGAAGGGAACATCAGGCTGGGAATCCTTGCAAGAAGAAGAGACTAAGTTCAAATAGGATTTCTTATACAAATAGGAGTCTGATTTCTGTATTACTATAAATAGGAGAGCATAGTATGTGTAAAAGGCATCCTAAAAAAATCATAAGATCACCAACAAAACTAGTGATCTGAATCTTCAAGCTCTGACTTGTAGAGATTTGAGAAGGGTGTTTGAGCAATAAAAGTACCATCCCTTTTGTGTCCATGGACGTAGGTCGGATCCAAATCCACCGAACCACGTTAAATCCCCTTGTTGTTTGGTGTGTTTATCTGTTTTTCGCTAAATTTGCCTTTGGTCCCCCATAACCAAACAAATTCACTATTGAGGGAGGATTTTCTCGGGAGTGATATTCCAATATTACCCTGAGACCAAAATCAGCCGTCAACAGATTATTTTGGATGTCTTGGATTAATTGAGAATGGTTGATTCTAGGGTGTTAGTTTATAGTTCTTGGGGAATATTATGTGTGGTATTTGTGATCAGATGCGGAGATTTTTGAAACTTGGTGGATGATGAGGCTTTCGACTATATGAGAGATTCTTGGAAAATAGTTTAAATTAGGTGATTTATGTGCTGTTATATTCTGGTGGTAAAGGCCGAATTAAATTAAGAAAGGGTGGTGAAATTCGTATATTAGGTAGTGAGTTTTAATGGAATCACATTCTAGACAGGCCATGATTAATGGGTTATAACTCGTGTTTTAGATGTGCACTTGATAAATTGTAAAATTCTAAATAAACTATATATGTAAAAGAATAACATATTAGAAAATTAGAATTTTTGGACTTAGTATGAAGCCAAAACAAAATTTTGAAGTTGAGTGACCTACTACCACTGCACTCAGTTTTTTTTTTTTAACAGCCTATGAATATTGGTTTAGAACTTGATTTTACGAAATCGAAAATGAGACTTGTAAAAAATAAATAAACTAGACACATTAAGGTTCATTCGAGTAAAATTTCAGCCATCGATTCCATCCCAATTAATTGTAGTGAAATTTCGAAGTTAACCATTGAGCATGAGATTTTAATGATTAGGCAGAATTTGGAATTTCATTATCACACTTGCGTAACTCGAAACCTAATCATGTAAAATTCATAGATATCATAAATATCTCATATATTCAGTAATATTAAGAGTCCATGCATTACAAATTCTTTTATGCCATATGAAAATATTCCGAGTTATAGAAACTAACAGTTGTTTTGGCTTTAGATCGACGTCAAGATACTCGACGGTCATCCATGCCGTGTACCTCTCTCCATTTTCCATAGCACTGTGAGTGTATATCTATATTTTTATTATATTGTGATTTTTGATTTTATGTTGTGATATTTTATAATTGAAGTTATGATTATAAGTGTTTTAAAAGAAAGGATTTCAGATACATGTTTTGAATACGCTCATGATTATATGTTTTCATCTCGATGCTCGAAAATATTTTGATGTTTTTTTTAAAATCATAAAACTATGTTTCCGTCGAGACGCTTGAAAATCCATTTCCGTCACGGTGCTTAATAGTTTTACATTTTTGACCCTCTGTGACGCTTGTATATGTTTCATTTTGGCTCCGCCGGGGTGCTTGTTATGGGGTTTAGACCATCTGAAAATGGTCAGCCCACTACCCTCTATCGACATGGTCTTGTTCGGACATTACCCGATCTTTACACGCGACTCAGGTAATGGACGCTTGCTTATTTTGATGAGACTATTTCGAAAAAACATGATATGAGATTTTGTTAATGGTTTTAAGGTTCTGATGAGTTTATACATATGGATTTTTATTTGATTATATTATTTTTGTTATCCACTCACCAGGTTGTTCAAACGATCTGACCCGCCAACTCCACAGTTTGTTTTACAGGTAGTTTTATCTGGTGAACCATAGCTGAACAGAAGCCTGAGATCGAGGAATTGAGTTTACTGCAGTCACTGGAGTATAGGTCTGTCATGTTAAGTTTGTTGTCTATATTAAGATAGAATGCATGTGTAACATCCCGCCTAGGCCAGGATGCTACCGGCAGGAGACAGGCTAAACCCATCTCCATAAGCCTCTGATTCTAACGAAATTTCGGCATGATGCATTTGTAACATCATGCAACCTGGCCTGTAGCCAGCATCCATATAAATCAAGAACATACAATCTCGGCCTCAGGCCGGTAACTCAACATCAAATGCATTCATCAACAAGGCCTCAGGCCTGAACTCAATAAACAAAAATGCAAATACTTGGCCTCCGGCCAGAACTCAAAATGAAACTATGCTATTATATGACTTATACATATAAAATACAAATGTAATACAAGGACAAGGGCCGTGAGGACCCATAACTCGACCCAGGACTCTCTTGACTACGACTGGGGCGATCCACCGTCTTCAAAGTCTTCACCGAACAATTGCTGGTTCTATAAGACAGTTGCTGACCTGCAAAACTACAAACTGTGGTGGTGTGAGTTGTAATGACTCAGTAAGTAATCATGCAAACACTATAAAATTTTAATTAAATGTCTGTTTCTTATTCATTTCACAAACCTGACACTTGTTACTGTACCTTTAACTGATCACCATCTGCAAGCTTCTGTTTACTATTTACACTATCAAACAACTCTACAACATAATTAATTTAGAACATTACTAAATCATTTAAGTATTAGAAACATGAGTTACTTACCTGGTTTGCGGTCACTCCTAACCTGGATCCGATCTGTCAAAAATAAGTAACAACACATGTCAGAACCGCTATTTGCGAAACTTTCAACTTATCCACACTAAACTACGGACTTTCTCCGGAACACCCGAATCGACTTTGATACTACAATCTAAACTTTATTATTCTAATACATACTCACTTGCTATTCTGAAATAACTAGATACTTCAGGTTCTCATTTTACGCGTTTGCGGCAAAACTTGCGGAAAAGTTTCCGCAAACGCTACGGAAGGGTCTCGAACCCTCCGAACTAAACCAAAATTACCCAATTACTCTCGCAATACCATAATTACATCATAACTGTATTTACGACCATCTACTCTCAATCGCGCGAGAAACGCGGTTTTACCGGAATCTCGCTAAATCTACCGGATCGACCATAACTCATCCGATTCACCCCGGATTCTACCACATTTATCGTTTTAACATATTAAATTATATTCAAATCATAAACAGGCAATTCGCTAATTCACGAAACTACCGGAAACCTCCGAATATAAAACGATACACTTTGAAATATGAGATTTTGAACGGAAGGTCGTACCGAAATTCCGAGGCCATATTCGGACTCCCGACGGCCATACGAACGCGCTGGTGTCGACAGAATTCCGATCGGAGCAACTGTTCAAAATGGCTTTACTGTTCACCGATGCTTTTCTTCTCGTTTTCCGTGATTCCGGCCGTTGTTCGGCAAATCCGTCTCCGCACACTTGTAGTATTCGTCGAGGGCTTCGATTTGGCGGGTGGCACGGCTCGTGAAACGACCCGACGAGCCGGGATCGACACACCCAAGGTCGCGCCTTCTTCCTCCTTTTTCTCACCGTTGCCGGCGTCTAACGGCCGATATCCGGACACCACGCTGCTTGTCGTCGCTGGGGGAGCAGATCGGCACCGGCGCGCCGACTTGTGGTGGCCGGAATCGTCACCGGCGAGTCCTCCTTCCAAAAACGGCGCTGGGGTGCGGGTAGAGAGAAATGAAGAAGTTTGGTCCATTTGCAATTTCTTAAAACTATGAGGCAATATATACTACCTGGAAAATATCACTTTGGTCCCTGCGAAAATAGCAAAACAGCCCCTGCCATAGAACCTTCTGGAATTTCGCATTTTCGGAGCCCTTCTGATGCGATTCTCGAAAAGTGTTCAACACGAAAGTTGTTCGTCTCGGAGAAACGAGTCCGATGGTCCAAAAATAAGTTTGATCGGAGTTCGTTTGCCCTGTTCGTGTCCAAAACCAGAAACTTTACGCGTTTTACGAAAATCGCGTAACTGACTTTTGATCCCACGCGTTTTCCAACGCGACGAAAATTCATAATCTATTATTCCAACTCATATAACTTCGCTCGAACCCTTATTCTTCAATATTATCACGATCCGCGACTACAACATCCGTCCAGAAATCTTCTAGAACTATCTCGAAAATCTGAGATGTTACATTCACCTCTCCTTATAAAAATTTCGTCCTCGAAGTTTCTCCGCCTCTATGTCTGCTGATTCATACTCGGTCACTTATGCCGAAACTATCTTGTTCTAAACTCTACTGATATCACTTCTCTATCTCAACTCTGAACTAATCATCATCCGAGAACTAAGATCCTTAACAGCTTATCTATAACTTTTAACTGGCTGTTCTGGTCTGACTCTCATCTCAGACTTTACTAATCTCGCTCTTATCTCTAGCTATGCTATTCTATTTCTGATCTCAAGTCCTCTGGCCTCACAAGGGCCCTATACCGATACTATCTCATTCTTACTAATCATCTGATTAAAAGGGTGAAAAAGTACTAACTTGATCTAATCTCCTCTCATACAGAGATAACTAGTCTATACACATCAATCGAGTCACCCATGGACTCAAATCAAACAAACAAAACACATAATAAAAGAATCAAATCATCTCAAACAATCATATAAGATACATATAAAGACCTACGTTGTCTTTACCAAACTGAAGACAATCTCCGACAGCTGGATCCCCACAATTGCAGTCACTGACTTCTAGACTATGCTACTGACTCTGACTCTTAAACCATGCTCTGATATCAACTTTGTAACATCCCGCCTAAGCCAGGATGCTACCGGCAGGAGACAGGCTAAACCCATCTCCATAAGCCTCTGATTCTAACGAAATTTCGGCATGATGCATTTGTAACATCATGCAACCTGGCCTGTAGCCAGCATCCATATACATCAAGAACATACAATCTCGGCCTCAGGCCGGTAACTCAACATCAAATGCATTCATCAACAAGGCCTCAGGCCTGAACTCAATAAACAAAAATGCAAATACTTGGCCTCCGGCCAGAACTCAAAATGAAACTATGCTATTATATAACTTATACATATAAAATACAAATGTAATACAAGGACAAGGGCCGTGAGGACCCATAACTCGACCCAGAACTCTCTTGACTACGACTGGGGCGATCCACCGTCTTCAAAGTCTTCACCGAACAATTGCTGGTTCTATAAGACAGTTGCTGACCTGCAAAACTACAAACTGTGGTGGTGTGAGTTGTAATGACTCAGTAAGTAATCATGCAAACACTATAAAATTTTAATTAAATGTCTGTTTCTTATTCATTTCACAAACCTGACACTTGTTACTGTACCTTTAACTGATCACCATCTGCAAGCTTCTGTTTACTATTTACACTATCAAACAACTCTACAACATAATTAATTTAGAACATTACTAAATCATTTAAGTATTATAAACATGAGTTACTTACCTGGTTTGCGGTCACTCCTAACCTGGATCCGATCTGTCAAAAATAAGTAACAACACATGTCAGAACCGCTATTTGCGGAACTTTCAACTTATCCACACTAAACTACGGACTTTCTCCGGAACACCCGAATCGACTCTGATACTACAATCTAAACTTTATTATTCTAATACATACTCACTTGCTATTCTGAAATAACTAGATACTTCAGGTTCTCATTTTACGCGTTTGCGGCAAAACTTGCGGAAAAGTTTCCGCAAACGCTACGGAAGGGTCTCGAACCCTCCGAACTAAACCAAAATTACCCAATTACTCTCGCAATACCATAATTACATCATAACTGTATTTACGACCATCTACTCTCAATCGCGCGAGAAACGCGGTTTTACCGGAATCTCGCTAAATCTACCGGATCGACCATAACTCATCCGATTCACCCCGGATTCTACCACATTTATCGTTTTAAACATATTAAATTATATTCAAATCATAAACAGGCAATTCGCTAATTCACGAAACTACCGGAAACCTCCGAATATAAAACGATACACTTTGAAATATGAGATTTTGAACGGAAGGTCGTACCGAAATTCCGAGGCCATATTCAGACTCCCGACGGCCATACGAACGCGCTGGTGTCGACGGAATTCCGATCGGAGTAACTGTTCAAAATGGCTTTACTGTTCACCGATGCTTTTCTTCTCGTTTTCCGTGATTCCGGCCGTTGTTCGGCAAATCCGTCTCCGCACACTTGTAGTATTCATCGAGGGCTTCAATTTGGCGGGTGGCACGGCTCGTGAAACGACCCGACGAGCCGGGATCGACACACCCAAGGTCGCGCCTTCTTCCTCCTTTTTCTCGCCGTTGCCGGCGTCTAACGGCCGATATCCGGACACCACGCTGCTTGTAGTCGCTGGGGGAGCAGATCGGCACCGGCGCGCCGACTTGTGGTGGCCGGAATCGTCACCGGCGAGTCCTCCTTCCAAAAACGGCGCTGGGGTGCGGGTAGAGAGAAATGAAGAAGTTTGGTCCATTTGCAATTTCTTAAAACTATGAGGCAATATATACTACCTGGAAAATATCACTTTGGTCCCTGCAAAAATAGCAAAACAGCCCCTGCCATAGAACCTTCTGGAATTTCGCATTTTCGGAGCCCTTCTGATGCGATTCTCGAAAAGTGTTCAACACGAAAGTTGTTCGTCTCGGAAAAACGAGTCCGATGGTCTAAAAATAAGCTCAATCGGAGTTCGTTTTCCCTATTCTTGTCCAAAACCAGAAACTTTACGCGTTTTACGAAAATCGCGTAACTGACTTTTGATCCCACGCGTTTTCCAACGCGACGAAAATTCATAATCTATTATTCCAACTCATATAACTTCGTTCGAACCCTTATTCTTCAATATTATCACGATCCGCGACTACAACATTCGTCCGGAAATCTTCTAGAACTATCTCGAAAATCTGAGATGTTACAGCATGTATGTCGGTGTGAGTTAAGTCTAAATGTATATGCTGTTATTTATATAAATTATAAATATTTATTTAAAGTCAGTAAGTTTGTTCGTACAACACTAATTAGTTCGTGAAATAGTTTAATAAATGTCTATTAGGGTAACATAATTAAAGGAATAATCAAGAAAATTTAGAAATGGTCAGAGGCTAAGGGTGGTAGTGAGGATCCATCAATATAGCTAGATGTTGAAATTAAGCTAATGAATTATGTATGGATGCTTTGGAAGCATAAATATAATATGTTTGTTATTGAGTCAAAATGTTTACGTTGAACATAAACATAAAATTAGAGTTTGGAACTCTAGATGAAAGTTTTAAGTTAAGGCTACCATTCTAGAATCATTTGACCACCTTCGAGTGACGTAGAATTATTCATGAATAATTTCATTATGGTATTCTATTTTGGTTTGTATTTTGATTCAAAGAAATATATATATATATATATTTGTTGTATAATATGTGTTGAAGTTGGTTTTGAAATTAAAATTATTTGTGGGAGTTTTAAAAATTATTTAATAATTTTTCAAAAAAAATATAAACCCGTGTCTGTTGCTCTGCAACGCAGCACACACCGTGTGCTTCTGCATACAGCCAGCGTTGCATGCAGTTACATGCAGCAACGTCTGCTGCGTGCAGTGTACGCTGCATATAGCGCACACACCCTAGGCGCGCACCAGACGTGCATGATTCAATTTTACCCCGATTTGATTTTTTCGGAATCTGATTCATCTCCGTTTTTTCCTATACACTCATAATTGAATTAGTATTCCATTAAAATATTTAAAAAATACACCATGCTTAATTACCACGAGTTAAACCTATTTTCATTGTACGAGACACCGATCCGACCATAAGGTTCCATAACCGCCCCAATAGAACGGT